>JANZXP010000194.1:4604443-4620492 GCA_027576715.1 Erythroxylum flavicans
GCAATAAAATAACAAAGTCAAAATTAAAGAACTTTTGCATAAAACACAATGGTCATATGAAATCTTCTTGAAGCCTTGTTTTCTCATAATAAAATTAAACTTTCTATACCACTGTCTTGGTGCTTATTTCTAACCATACAAGTTCTTCCTTAATTTACATACACAACTATCTTTTCATTTGATTTTGAGGCCTTCTAACTACTCTATATAAATCTCTTTATCTAAATCACCATGGAGAAAAGTAGTCTTCACATCTATCTGCTTAACCTTTGAGTCAAAGAGTGTTGCTAAATCTAACACTGCTAAGTCTAACATATCTTGGATGGACAATATATCATAACTAAAGAAAAGATTTCATCAAAATCAACTCCCTTCTTCTGGCTAAGGCCATTGAAAACCAATCTAGCTTTGCATCATAGAATTGAAATGTTATTGTCATGTTTTAATCTAAAAATCCATTAATTCTTTAAAAATCTTTAATCCCTAAGTAGCTTAACTAAATCAAAAGTGTGATTATCATGCAAATATTTCATTTCATCTTTTACAGCTCTAAACCATTTTTCCTTCAACTTATTCTCCATAGCTTCCTTAAAGCTTTTATATTCTCTATTGCTTATGATAAGTATATACTCACTAAGAGGTTAACCTGATAAGAACTTCTTCTCTTTGATAGATCTTTTGATAGAAGTTTTTGAAGTCTCTATAGTTGTTAATTATTGACCAACCATAACATTATGTACTAAAGCATCCAAAGTATCTCTACATTTTTTATCATTTTGCACTTGATCATCATTTTCATTATCATCTTGGATCTCAACTGAGTTCTATCTTTAGCTTTATTTGATGAATCATTCAAAGAAATTGACTCAACATAAACCAAGCTCCTCTTGCTCTAAGAATTATTCCTCTTAACCTTGTCAATGTTATCAATAGTCTAGTCCTCCAAGATTGATAACCAAACTCATCTTAATTATAATCAGTAAAGATACACGTCTTAGCCTTAATAAGCAACTTTGACTTCTCATCCTTAAAAATCAATCTCCTTCTCACTCATATGACTCAGTCTTCTATGTTTTAATTATGTTAAAGTATTACTCTCCACCATATTCATTGAATCGTCAAAAATAAAACCTTGTATCATATACAAGCTAGAGGACTTGTTACCTCGAGTCATAATGAATAAACTTTCAGTAAGTTTCCATTATCCATCATTGAATATTTGTAATAACCATTATCATCAATCTTTTTTAAGAAGATTAAATTCAAGGGATGTCAAATACATGCTTAACATGTTTAATAACTAATTTTGAATAAATGTTAGTCTTCAAGTAAATTGTCTTATTGTTAATAAACCTAATCTTGCTATCATTGCCCATTTTTAATACTAAAAAATTACTAGGAGTATAAGAAATGAAGAATTCCTTCCTTGGCGTGACAAGATAGGAAGCATTACGATCTTCAACCCAACTAGTCATATGACATCCTAATTGATAATATTTTCATCATAAGCAATAAGACAATCTCTATAAACAACAGTAACAATGCAGTTTCTGTTGTCATCATCCTTCTTTTCTTGTCTCATCTTCTTTTTAGGATGAAATAATGCTTCTTAATATACCCTACTTTACCACAATGATTATAGACGAAGTTTTTGTACTTGAATCTTGAATTGCTTCTACTTTTCTCTCTACCATTTGACCTTTGAATTTATTTCTCTCTATCTTTGTTAACCAAAACATTTGACTGTGATGAGGATGAAGATGGGCCCTTAGATCTTCTTGTAACTTCTTTATTCAAAACACCACTTTTAATATACTAGATAGTCATTGCATCATTGGGAGTAGAATTGGTCAAAGAAATACATAATTTGTTTTAAGAATTTGGCAAAGTATTAAGCAACTAAAGTCTTCATATCTCATCATCAAACTTTACACTTGTTTTAACCAATTGATCAAGGACAACCTAAAAATCATTTAAATGATCATAGGACTATCCTCCTTGTATCTTAAATTCATTAATTGTTTAAATAGGAACAACTTGTAATTGCCTATTTTTGAAATATAAAGTTTCTCAAGCTTATCCTACAAAAATCTAGAATACGTTTCGTTAATAATGTGATTAAGAATATTATCTTATGTTTGTCTAATATAGTCAAAAACTTGTTGATGTTTAATCCTCATCTCTTCCTTCCACTTATGTTAATTAATACTATTTAAACACACCATTTTACTATTAATTGCCTCCATTTTTCAAGTAGAATTATCATAAATATTCAGCCATAAGCTCTGATACAATAATGTTAGGAAGAAAGTACTAATATATGCAAGATCAAAAACATATCGATAATTAATATTTTCTTTTGCACTTGAATCTTCAAGGAGAAAGCACACTTTAGCGTAATAATGATGTTGCAATAAGTATAATGTGATGAAAAATAAATATCACCAATGCAAATCACATACACAAAAGACACTAAAATTTTTGTGCGAAGAATTAACTCAAGAATAAAAGCAACAGGACCTCCAATTCATGAAAAGAAATCCACTATACTAAAAAATTATTACAAAATGCTCCCCAAAATAGTCATAAAACTAGTGTAAGGAGAAACAAATGATAAAGGAAGCAACAACAAATAAGGAAGGAAAAAAAAAGAGAAATTACCCAAAGTTGAGTTACAGTTACAGTCCTTCAAACAAGATTTGTACCATTTGGATTATAAAGCAATATCTTATGAACTTGTAGACTAAATTTGAACTCAACTAATTATAAATCATTTTAGATCAAACAAAAAATCGAAGCTAGTTCAAAAAGATTATGTTGTAACTTTTCTTTCTTTCTCTCTTTCCTTTTCTTGACCTCTTATGTAGATGCTCTTATACTCATTATTAAGCCAATTTTTAGATATTAAAAAAGTGAACCAAAAGATCATAATGAAAATTTAAAAATAATGAGTCAAATATAATAAATTTGAACCTTTTTATACATAAAAAGAAAAAAGTCTAAACTAGCAAATATTACCCCAAAAGTTATCAATCAACTAGATGTTACAGATAATAGCGGCCATGTCTTTTATTACCATATTTAAGATCACATCAAAGTGTAATATCCTATACTTTCAAGGGGAAACTAATATAATATTAAAAATATACTTTTGAAGGAAGACTGATATAATATTAAGAAAAGTATTTTGTTGATAAACTTAGTCCTTTAATTATTATTTATACAAATTTGGACTCTTTCATTCATAAGATTATATTTTATACTCAATATTTTATAAATTAATAATATATAATAATTATGTTATAATTTTATCGTTTATATTTAATAATAAATTCTAGTTTGATAGCTAAATCTTGATTTTTTTGTTTATTCCAATTTGATATTTGATTTTTTAAAATATGGATAAAGAAAGATAAGCTTTAAAGAGACAAGACAATACATGTACATTATGCAGGGCAAAACATTAAATCTTTGACTTTTCTCATGCCATTTTTCAATATTTAGTTGTCACTCCCTCCACCTTATTAGGTGCATGCTTTACTGTAAAACACAATACCAGCAGGCAATAGTGAAATGGCTTCTCTAGTTAAATAATACATAAAGCAAATATTTGTCAAAGACAATAGGACATGTGTCTTTTGTGGATTAGAATCACTAAATTGTTTATCGAACGTGATTACTAAGTTCAGTCTAAATGGGATAGTATAGATATTGGTGTTGGAAACTGACCTCCATTCGTTATTTCATAAATAATAAAAAAATACTGCATACATCCCACAAAGAGACTGGCGATATCTTTTTATCCGCTTTCTAATCCCACAACGCAAGATCAATTTTCATTTTCATTTCCGTAGACCCATTGAACCAATTCACATTCAGGCTATATAATAAAATGGTAACACAAGGGCCAGGAAGTATAATTTGGTGGAGACAAAATAAATACGGGTAGCGTCAAGTACATTCATTTATATGTACATTTCGATTTTGTTTTGAATTCAATAAGGCCACTATGCTAGTAAATATATGGATTTTTTTTTGGTACAAGGGAGCAATCATTGCTAGGTGCAAACAGGGGCGGCCCTAGGTCGAGCAACACCTACGAGATCCTCCTGAAAAAAATAGTGGAGTTGTCCAGAGAGATTATCAAGGTGAATAATATCAAAAATACCACCATAGGCCCAAGTAGCCAAGCAGTCAACGCACATATTTGCTTCACGATAAGTATGCACAACACGACACTGTCAAGGTCAGTTAAGCTGTTCCTTACAAGCACGAATAATTTGATAGAATTGATCTGTAGGTCAAAGGTCGTCATTCACTTTGTTAACGGCCAAAAGAGAGTTTGATTCAATAAACACATTTTGGAAGCCTCGATACCAGGCCAAAAGTAGTCCATAATAAATTTCTAACAATTCAGTTCTTATAATATTCTCCCAACCGAGTCTCCTTACAAACTCTAGCAGTTAACTTCCCTCAGCGTTCCTTGCAAGGCCTCCAATCGTTGTGTGATTCCACAGAAAAGGATGAATGTATAAGAATTATTAATAAAGAAGGATACTGAGAAAAAGAGAAAACCCTACAACTTCATAATGGTGAAGTACCATAACTCAGCAACGGTAGTTCTAATTTCATATAAGAAGATTTATGGTCGTAAGCGTTTGCATAATATCCTCATTTGTGGCATCAATTCCTTTCTCTCCAATTAATTTTTAATAGGTCCAATTACATTCCAATCTACTCAAGTATCTTAATTGTGACATGAAGGTGAGCTCACCTATATACGTCCATAGTGATCTTGTCAAGACGAAGGAATGAGACCATAGTTCATTGTTATAGGAGGTTAAGATTAATTTTCAATACCTCTTTTAAGAATTAAAGGGAGACATATCACAAATATCAGTATTACAACTACAGTTCCGAATCATGCCCACCATTTTGGTCTATGCCTTTCCACGTACCAACCTAACCTAACTGTCGGGAACTTGAAAAGTTCATCGATTAGACTCCGCCGTATATATCAAAACCAATGTCTACACACATAGACAAAGACGTTCTAAGGGAAGTACGTCTAGTACGTATAGAGATACCATTCCATTCTGATCCTCAAGAAAGTTTGAAAACCAGAAATTAAAAATCTGAACATAAAAGAAGGATGCTTTTGAAGCTCAATTAACAGCAGAAATGTAGTGGAATTAATGCTCCACTCTTCACTTATATCACTTTGTGTGGTGACTGTGTCCCAGCCCAAGGGATGACATAAAAATGCATACTACTCTTAAACTTGAAGATGGCATGATCATTGATGAATGGCTTGTACACAGCTACACGTGCCTTCTACATGGCACTGGCACCCCACCCAGTCATAAACAACGAGTGGGAAAAGATTTAACAGAAAAGGATTTACTAATTATGGGAGCTGACTTACATACATACATATAATTTAGTATATATTGAGCACAGAAGATATGGGCCATGTATCCCACTAGTACAGTGAGTGAGTGAGTCAACTATTGGGGACGAGTTGAAATGGAAATGAGAAAGATCGGGCACGAGGGAATGGAATTGAAAAACACTATAAATGTGGGAGTTGGAGTAGTCACTTCTTAAGTCTCAAAATCACCTAAGAAGCCCTTGAAAAGATAAGGCTTTTTATACATACTTGTGGGGGTTGCGGAATTGATTCGTCAAGCGTTTTCTTTTTTTGGTTTCATTCAAGGTTTACCATAGCATTACAAATATTCCTTAGAATAGGGGAAAGTTTAGGAAAAGGCTTATAAAAGATGAAGTTCACAGGAGATTCCTTGCCTGTAGCTGCTGTGGAGGAGTTGTCTGTTGATTGGAGAGGCAGACCCTGCAAGAATCACAAGCATGGTGGCATGACCGCGGCTATTTTTGTCCTTGGTCTGTCTCTATCTCTCTTTACAGTGTACACATTGATCTCCTTGTCTTTGACCTCTGTTTTTTGCATACGCATTGATCATGAACATTTCTTTAGGACTTACATGGTTTTGAAGTAAAATTTAACCAATATCAAGTCCAAATGGAGTGTCGGCTTCTGGCAGGACATTATAACTTGATTGCAGTATCCACGATTTGCAACATGTACCCATTACCATTTTCCTACGTCAAGTACCAGCTTCTTTTGATCAGTCTTGTCAGTTCATTAGACAGTACCAAACCCAGCAACAGAATGGAATATGGAAATTGCATTTTAAGTTTGTAGTTAAGCATAATATATCTCGAGTTTAAAGAGCTCATAGTCACTTTTGTTTGATTCAGGACTTCAATGCTTTGAAATGATGGCAATAGCAGCTGTTGGGAACAATCTCATAACTTATGTATTCAATGAAATGCACTTCCCACTATCAAAATCTGCAAATATAGTCACGAATTTCGTAGGAACTGTCTTCCTCCTTTCTCTCCTTGGTGGGTTCCTGTCAGATTCTTATCTCGGAAGCTTTTGGACTATGTTGATATTCGGGTTCGTTGAACTCTCTGTAAGTACCCCGTTTTCCACCAATCAAGCGTTCAAGCCCAAGAAATTATTCAACTTATAAGCACTAAATTATATTCTAATTTTTATTAATGTTACAGGGTTTCATATTACTGTCAGTTCAAGCCCACTTGCCACAGCTGAGGCCACCACGCTGCAACATGGTCTCCAACTCCGAGGGAAATCTCTGCGAAGTGGCCAAGGGCTACAAAGCTTTGATATTCTTTGTGGCACTCTATTTGGTGGCTTTGGGAAGTGGGTGCTTAAAGCCAAACATAATTTCTCATGGAGCAGATCAGTTCAGAAAAGAAGACTCCAGGAAGCTCTCCACGTACTTTAACACTGCCTACTTTGCCTTTTGCATGGGGGAGCTTATAGCACTTACCCTTCTTGTTTGGCTTCAAACTCACTCTGGCATGGATGTTGGGTTCGCGGTCTCAGCTGCTGTTATGGCGGTTGGATTGATTTTCTTGATTTCGGGTCTGTTTCTTTACAGGAACAAGCTACCTCGAGGAAGTATATTCACTCCAATTGCACAAGTAATACACAAATCTTTATCTTTTTTTGTTTTCCATCTAGTAATACACAAATCATCAGGGATTTGACCTAATGATTGAAGCTAATAAACCTCTTCAATTCTCAAATTTTGGATATTGGTAAAATATGAGATTACAGGAGTTTGTATACGTTTCCAAATTCTTACATGTTAAAACAATTTTATGCCATTATAATCTTTCTGTCGTTCAGGTTTAATCTGTTGTGCTTTATTTCTATGGACTGATTAAGTTCTGTCTTTTGTTCTTGGATTTTCATTTTTTTTAGACAACTAAAAGCAGTTTCTATGCTTTAATTAGAGGACTAAACGATACAAAGTATTCAGGATTTCCTTTTCTGCTTTGAATAACCATTAAATCTACATGTTCTTTCTTTCTTTTTTTCCAAAATGAATTGCTTAGTTTACAAGATAGTGTCTCATTGGATTGGTATGTCATCTTTTAGTTTTACTATTAATCCTTCTGCCTTTTTAGTACGAAACACGTTGTATAAGTTGCCAGGCTCACGAAATCAGCACTGTCCCACAGACCTGCTACTTTGAATAAAATTTGTACGATTAATTGGTCTCTCTTTTCCTGTTCTAATTCTTTAATCTCCTCGACAGGTTTTTGTCGCTGCCATTACTAAAAGAAAGCAAATTTGTTCCTCCAATGCGCAGAAGCTACATGGAAACCACAAAATTATGCCTCAGCACGCATCTGCTTCGTCACTTTCTGTCAGCAACCTGCTTCATACTGACAAGTTCAGGTGCGGTTATCCAAATAAAGGAAGATAGGGAATAGGAAATATTGCTGTTACAGTGTACTTGGTGCAATTGCAGATAATGAAGGCACTATTCTAACTGTTGTAAATTCAAATTGTACGGAAGAATAATTACAACAATCTCTAAAACCACAACATGGAATTCATATATCCATATTCAATTTACAACCTTAAATTCTTGTTATTTGCAGATTTCTTGACAAGGCATGCATCAAAATCCAAGATAGATCTCAGGAAAGCGAAGGTCCATGGAAACTATCCACGGTGGGACAAGTGGAGCAAGTGAAGATCATAATCTCTGTCATCCCTATATTTGCCTGCACAATCATCTTCAACACCATTTTGGCACAGCTTCAAACATTCTCAGTCCAGCAAGGAAGTGCAATGAACAGCAAGATCACAAAAAACTTTCACATCCCTCCAGCTTCACTTCAATCCATCCCTTATGTTATGCTCATCTTTTTAGTCCCTCTCTATGAAACCCTATTTGTACCATTTGCTCGAAGAATTACAGGAATAGACTCTGGAATCTCTCCTCTGCAAAGGATTGGCATCGGACTATTTACTGCAACTTTCTCTATGGTTTCAGCTGCCATAATAGAGCAGAAAAGAAAAATGGAAGCTCTGCAATTCAATACAAACATGTCCATATTTTGGATTGCTCCACAGTTCCTAATCTTTGGCCTCTCAGAGATGTTCACTGCAGTAGGTCTCATAGAGTTCTTTTACAAACAGTCGTTGGAGGGCATGCAGTCATTTCTAACAGCCCTAACTTACTGCTCATACTCTTTTGGCTTCTATCTAAGCTCTGTCCTGGTTTCATTGGTGAACAGAATCACCTCTAGCTCTTATGGTAACGGCTGGCTTAGTGAAAATGACCTCAACAAAGATAGATTAGACCTCTTCTATTGGCTACTAGCTGCCCTAAGTCTCATCAACTTCTTGAATTATCTGTTCTGGGCCAGACGGTATTCTTGTAACCCATCCATATCACCTACTTCACCTCATAATTCTCATGGAGAAGACTTGGAAGTCCAAAGCTTCAATGATTCAAAGCACGTTGAATTCCACAGTAGTGTATCTTGAACAACAGTATCTTCTAATCATCGTTTCTTCCTCCTTTCCAGCTTTGCCTTGACCTGCTCAGTACTATTAGTTATTACGAAAAGTGAAAATCAAGTAGATAGACAACACCCACTTAGGGTACCAACTTTATGTAGATATATGACTGTCCTAATGTGGTATGAAGTAGAATGGACATGTAATGTGGATCTTACTTTGGAGGCTATGACATGGTCCATGAGTTGATACTGAAGACATGTAATAAAGGTTAGGTTAAAATCCCATCAACTTTAAGATTCAACGCATCATCCTATGAAGTATCCTCTTTCCACATCTAAGGACGGCCTCATCTCATTTTCTTTTTCTCCTTCTCCTTTTGTTAAAGAGGAAGATGTAAGTGATGGGGTTGGTATTAGTGTGCTTTAGTTGGTTGAACTATTTCTTTTCCCAAGTTGACTAATACCATCGTTATACTAATTAACACTAAAGAATATATGATTAATTAGTAGAAAAAAGAATAATTTCAAGGTTGGTTCAAAGGAACCATGACAAGGATGATGATTAAGTAGTTAATTTAGAGCATGCTTCCAAAAGCAATCTTCCATAAAGCAAAAGCTAAGTGAAGCAGTTTTTAACAATTGAACTAATTTCAGTCATCCACATATTCTTCATAAAGGAGCATGTCTAGAACATGTTTACAGGCAGGCCCTTCACTTGTAAGTGCCTAGCTGCACTACTATCCTCCTACCACCGCTCGATATTCACTCTTTTGTGCGCTAAAAAGCCCCAGTGGCCCCTATTAATAACAGCCTTTGCCGACATAGTGGTGGATTAATCTCCAGAGTCTGAGGACAATATCATAGCCTAAGCACCAATAATGGTTTCAACCTATAAATCTCCTCCCTAATCTAAAATAGCTTCTTGATGCTAATCATTGACTAGTGTGCTTTAAGGCCATAAGGGACTTTAGTTATTGATCACCATTTCATAATAAGTTTACAAATACTTCCACACTCCTATATATAATAAAAGAAGATTATTTTTACAATAAAGTTTTTATTTTTACCTGTCTTACATAAAATAAAATATTATATAATTATTTATAGAATCCATAGATAATTTTAGACTCACTAACTTAAAACCGTTTAATGTTAAAATACAAAAGGGATATAATAAAATTTATATATAATGAAAAAAATGATTAGTCTGTCTTTATTTCATTGTAATTCTCTCTATTTAATTCCAAATAATTCAAAATTAGATTCACTTAATCTAACTTTGAATTATTATGAAATATTTGCTCTATTATGAAATATTGGATTTATTGTTAAGTTAATTATTTATTGTCTCAAATAAAACTCTTTCAACAACTTTCTTATACAAATAACATTACAATTATAAAAAATAGTTACAATATGCTACGATTCCCATCTGGAGAGTGTGACTATAATATTGTTTATTTGAATACCAAGAAATTACATCATGTCCTAAAAAAACAAAATCACTAATACAAAATTTTATTAAATTAAAGTTTTAAAATATATTCTAATTAAATATATATTAAGGAGAAATGGTGACCATTTGATCTAGTTTCCATTAAGTAAACCCTAAAACATAAATGCAATAGCCCACATGCACTTCAGATAAGCCATTTCGCAAATTAAATCCAAGTTAAAGAACTGGTTCGACCTAAATGCTCTTAAGGCCTTTAATGCAAGGTGATCCAGACTTCCCAATATTAAGTGGTGCTTGTGATATTACAGGAACTCGATACAAGACCTTAAATACTTGGTAGTTTTAAAAAGTTCTACGGACCATTTGAATTACCTCTTGAAGAGATACATGATAGATATTGATAATTGAGTAGAACTACTTATTTCTTAAAACATTAGTAAAATTTATATATGAGTAGTAAACATCCTTAATCAATATTCAAGCATCTAAAACATCGTAACAACGCATTAAAATTTTTAATATGAGTAAAGTGTTGAGCCCATTAACAAGAACTAGGCTTGAGTTAATCATTACCAAAATGACTATAATTAGTTATTTGGATAATTGATCCTTATCACTTATAATCCTTTAACATTTTCATGTTTAGTCAATAGAGGATACTCTAACACTCCTTCTCAAGTGCAATTGGGGCCACTAGGACTGAACATCTAGACGAACAACCTGAAAATTAATAATTCGAACCAAACCTGCTCTGATACCATATTAGATTTTTAATAAGGGTAAAGTATAGAGCTTATTAACAAGAATTGAGCTTGGGTCAACCATTGTCAAAATAACTAAAACTAGTCATTTGGATAGTTGACCTTTACTACTTATAAATCCTTTAACATTTTCATGTTTAGTCAATATAAGATACTTTAACACAACGTATAAGCTTTAGGCCAATGGTATATTTTGAATCTCAACATTTACAACATAATATAACTTGAATCTTAACATTTTGAAGTATTTAAATTGAACTCTAAAATTTTCAAAATGTTCAGAATAAACTTAGAGTGCACAAAAAATTTGATGAAGTTAACTTCTTCAGTTAAATATTACGTCAGCGTATATTTTCTTAAATATAAAGTGAGTTTTACAATTAAGTGACAATCAACCTACAATTATATATTTTATACATAAAATCTCACTTACTATTTGACAAATGAGACCCAATGGTCTCACTTGCCAGCATAAAATTTCACTTTTTGAGCACATAATAAGATTCAAAGTGAAGTTTATAAATTGGCCCAAACTTCTAGCATCAAAAGGGGATTTGGATGGAATAAACAGAGTTAAGAACATGGTGATGTTCATGGGCTGAATTTGGAGTTTAGAAACTCCAAATTCTAAATGGGCTGGCTGATGCCAAAAGTATTCACATCAGCAAAAGTCATGGAATCCAAACCCTAACTCCATTCTGTACACCATTGGATTTTGAATTGGATTTGAAGCTCTCCTCAACCCCAAGTTAATCTGTCTCAATTTAATCTATTCTTAACTTAGCCACTCCTAAAAAATGCCATTCATTAAAGTCAAAGTTATGAATCTATTTTCCCCTTGTTTCTTATGTTGTTTTTTAATACTAAATAATTTAATTTGTAAATTTTCAATATTCAATTAACTTATTTTTATCATATTTTATTAAATTTTTATTTATGTAAAATTTATATAAATACTTTCTTAAAAGTAAATGGCACGTTATTGAAATAATATAAATAGTACCGAGGATCTGGTGTCGCATGATGCTGGAGATAAAATCATTATTGCTTTACATAGCTGGCAGAAGAAAAGAGTGAAATGGAGATGATAACAAAAGCCGAACAAGTGTACTACTTCCAGTCTGTCACACCCACACGTTACTGTACTACTCCCTCTTTTGGAAAACACAAAAGAAGAAAGATATTATAAACACAGACTGCTCCTGACAGTGAATGTGGGATGACCCCCACAAGATACATCTATATTCAATTCAGTCACCATTCTACAAGTTAGAGAGACATAATGTACAGTTTTCTACTGAGTTACATATCCAAGTAAGCATATCTCCCAGTGATAGTTTGAAACACAATTTCAAGAATTGGTAATTAGTACAGTAATTACAATTAATGATATTGTATTAGTAGTAGGTTGGTTGAGGTAATCAGATAAACTAATTACGGACTGAGAGTGGGGTTGGACAGTTACAATGTTTGGGTTAGTTGATATTTTGCTTTCTGGTCCAACAAGTTGGAGACAGCTGCCTCTGCCATAGTCAGTTAGTCTTTCGCTTTTTTATTTCCCACTTTTCTTTTTCAGTATATTTTTGCCTGTAATAAGGCCCCTGATCCTGAGCCTGATGGAAAAAGCTAAAGGCTTACTTGACCTGCTCTCACTACCTTTTGCCCCCATTTATTTCTTTATTTTCTCTATTGCCATCCATCGAGGCTCTACTAGTGCTACGTTCTGTTAACAGAGTTACAATTCTTACACTAATCATGAAAGTACAGCTCTATATAAAATGTTTTTATTTTCTATTTTAAATTTCTCATCAATTATTTAATATATTTATTTTTAAAAATATGAATAATTAAATTTCATATTGTATATTTAAGTAATTAAAATTAACTATTAGTAATAATATGAATAATTTTATTTAATTTTTGTAAATAAATTTAATTTAATAATTATTAAAAAATATAATTGAAAAAATAGAAATAAAACTAAATGAGGTTAATCGTAGCAAACTATGACTTCGAAATGAACCAGGATTTTGTTGGGCTAAGATTATCAATACGCTTGTGTCGGGAGGGGAAACTGGAAAGCGCATTTGACCAGGTCACTGAGTCCGAGTAGGCTTACAAGCCCCTTTGTACGGTATTCCTGATATTCTGTCACGTTCGTCAGTAACGTTGTCATAGGCGGTAATTTATTTATGACCTCTGTCTCTATGGGAGTAATTAATGGTAAATATGCTGCGTGCATTGACCAAGAGGCAGTTGGTTGCCATTCGGATATAGGTTTGACTGCGCAGTCATGTTAAACAGGACAACAGCATTTAAGCATATGTCCCGCACATTAAACCTTAAATTATGCACGGCAAACTTTATAAACTAATCAATTTATAAATTACTCCGTCAATTTTTAAAAATTAATAAATTATTATAAATTAAAATAAATTAATTTAATTTAATTTAAAAAAATTTTATTTAATTAAAATTCAAATTTTTTTATAAGTAAAGCAAATCTCTTTTAATCATATTTCAAATTCTTTAATTTTATTTAATATTTGGTTAATTTTATAACGGTCTAATACCGATTGAACATTTAAACCTCAAACTTATTATCTTATCTGATTAACTTTCGATCTAGTTTCTAAAATATTGAGAAAAACTTCTAACCTTATAACATAAATTTCCTTGATATAGATATAAATAATTAAAGAAAAATAAAAATTTTCTTTTTTAAGTTTTTGGAACTAATTTTTTAAAGTAAAATATGCAAAAATTTATTAAAAATTTTACTTCTTCTAATAAATATCTTCCTTATTTAAAAACTTATTATAATATTATAAATACTTCAAATTATTTTCTAAATTTCGTTTTAGTTACTTTAATATACCAAAATTTTCACATTCTTAATAATTAGCAAATAATAGTATGTGTTAATATTTCTTAAGTAATTAAAAATAAGTAAAATTACGATAAACATCAAAGTTGGCCTTTTATTCAAGAGAATGAGGTGCTTGTTACCGGGTCACCAGCCAGTTGAGGTAACCATATTTATACACGCCCCCGATAATTTCGTTTTGAATTGTTTGGGTTTGTTTGTTTTTGTCTGTTTCTGATTTTAGTTTTCAGCTTTTGTTTTCAAATTTAATAAAAAAATTGTTTGTTTGATTTTTTTAGTTTGATTTTTTTCCAATTTTCAAAATTTATAAAAACCACAAAAATTAATTTTTTCTATTTTTTTCATAATATGTTTTACTATCAACTAAATATATATTATTTAATAATTTAATTTATTAATAATTAATAAAATTATTTATAATTTAATACATTTATATTAACAAATAAATACAATTTTGTTTTTATTTAAAAGAAAAACAGAAATTAAAAACAAAAAACCTAAAACTAAAACTAAAATAGAAAAATAAAAATAGCACTAAACGACATCACTTGATTTTTCTTTTTTTTATTTTTGTTTTTAATTTCTGCCTTTTATTTTTAAAATAAAATTTTAATTAAAATTTATAATAAAAATGAAAATAAAATCTTGTTAATTTTATCATCCTATTTTTATTTTATTTTTTAATACTATTAGATATTAATATTAATATTAATTTTAAATTTTAATTTAATTCATTTTCAATATATCAAATTATATTTAGTAGTGGTAGAAGTAGTAGTAGTAATAATAATAATAATAATAATAATAATAATAATAATAATAACTACTACTACTAGTAGTAGTAATGCTAAGAATAATAATTACTATTATTATTAAAAAAAGATATGAATATTTAATAAAATTAATAAAATTTGCAAATTAATTTATATAAAATTTTTGTAAAATATAAAAATTACATTATCTCATTCTAATTAAGAAAATAAAAGATTTTCGTTATACCATAATACTTTAAAGGTGGTAGGTTGCTAGCTGAAAATGAACTTCCTATAATGTGAATTATTTACAGCAAAAGTTTTTGTTTGTCATAAATGTTTCACCTAAATTCCTATAAAAGTTTTCTTTTTACCTCAAAAGCAATTCAACGTAAATAACAATAACAAGGACAATTCTAGTACACAAGGATCTTTGCATTATGAGCTTCGAGAGAGGTACGTCAATTATACTTAACTTTTTTTATATTTTATAAAGAAATTATTTCCGTAACTTGAGTCTGCAACTTTTTAATTACAAAGGATTAACATAAATTTACAACTTGCTAATCGAATCTATTATATATAAAAAGGTAAATAAACTGAGATTTTTTAGAACGTTAACTACTAAAAGATGAATAAGCATTTTGAACAGAGAAAAAGTAAGGAATAATTATGAAACTAATTGTTTTAAGAGCTTCCCATCCACGACTTTTAGTGCACTGCCTTCATTAATTTACTTATCTATAGACACTTTGACGCAAAATTGTTTAGTATCTACGCTTAAAAAACTAGCATTTGATCTTCTATACAAACCGTCGACTATCCTTACTAAATTACCAAGTTGTGGAATCACAATCTTACGCTCTTCCTGATCAACTCCTCCAATGTTGATTTCTCACTTTTACGACTCTTAAGTTCATGTAATCTCTACTCTTTACGTCCTTCTTATCTTTCTTGTTGAAGTAATGATCCAAGCCTTCAAAATTTTCTCTCTCTCACACACTCGGCAATGGATTTACGTACGGCTTGCCCTTTTTCTTTTCTTTTTATGATGGCTAAGTATTCCAACTATTTCCAAATTCCTATTCTATGTAAAGTTTCTAACATAGGGTTATATTATTAAATAAACACCCCCTCGGGGGTCATTTGTAACACGCAGTGGTATACATTAATATTAGGGCTTGTGTGAGGGAGAGAGAAAAAACACTTATAATTTTGTTATCAATTATAAGCATTTGTAACACACATATGCTCTTTATTATCAATATTAAAGTTTCCGGTCTATTTACATTTATAGTTTTGGTTAATTGAATTTAATGCTT
>JANZXP010000194.1:4625475-4649992 GCA_027576715.1 Erythroxylum flavicans
ATAAATTTAATAATAATAATAATAATAATAATAATAATAATAATAATAATAATAATAATAATAATAATAATAATAATTTTCGTCTTTCCTTTGTCATTCCAAGTTTATATTTTCAAACCAAATATTAGCATAGAAGTTCTTTAACAGTAAACTAAACAAAGTAATACTCATTCTATTCTATTCCTCATCTTTTCTATTTTTCATAATAACCATTATATTCCTTATCTATTTCATTCCTTGAACCAAACAGTCCATTATTTTTATTTATCTATTTATTTTGTTTTTTAAAATAGAGATAACATTTAGGCCTAACGACATCAATTTGAGAAAATGACGTCCTTTCTTATTTTAATTTAAAAATAAAAATAGGTCAGATTGGGTCAAGTCAGGTTCTGGCTTAGGCATTTAAAAATAAAAATATGTCAGATTGGGTCAAGTCATGTTCTGGCTTAGGCTCAACTACCTCAGGCCCAGGCCTGAGCCCAACCCATTTCTATCTCTATTTTTTAATTTCTTATTTGTTTTCTTTATTTTTGTTTATTTATTTACTTACTTTTATCTTTATATATCTTGATTTTGATTTTTTATTTTTGACATGATTTGATTTTTTTTCATTTTTGAAGTTATTTATCTTTTGTATTTAGTTATTATTTTCTTCGAATCAAATTCAAAAACTTTTTTTCTTCTGTGAATTCATTAGAAACAAACTCTCTACTAATTAGGAGTAAATTGTATACTCTTGAGCTTCCTCAAATCTCACACATTAGTAGAATTCATACTAAGATGTTATCGCCGTTGTTGTTTTTGATATTATATATATTTATATAAAAAGGGTATAGGGAAAATCACTAATTAATTCATCTACCTTGGAAATAAAGCACCTTTTTATTACATCACATGAAAAGATGTATAGTGAATAATTCAAAGCAAAAGTTAGCATAATCCAAGGTAAGATCCACTTAAATCTAATATTTGCTTGTAGTTGTCTTTTGTTTTAAAGAAAAAATTAATAATGCGTATTGAGTAAATTCTTAAGATTATATAATAATTTAATTACATATTTTAGATACACATTATAGTGAGAGCCATGCGATGAATTCCATCTAACTAGTATTAAGAAACTTAGGGGTCTCTAAATTGGTACTAATAAATCTAAAGATGTTAAAGTAGTATAAGTCTTAAAAGGCATTCTCAATCTATGACTCCAACTCTTTGGAGCATCGATTAAAAAATCTAATCAATGTAGCTAGTTCAATCGTAAATATTTAAACCATCTAACTTTCCGATTCGATTATAATAACTCTTCTTATTAAAAATTAATCAATTTATTAATTAATTGGTCAATTTTTGTAAATTAATAATTTTTATAAATTAAAATAAATCAATTAATTTTCATTTAATAACCTCTTTTTAATTAAACTTCAATTTTTTCAATAAATAAGAATAATCTCTTTCAATCATATTTTAAATTATTTAATTTTATTTAATATTTAGTAGATTTTATGATAGTTTAATATCGATTGAATCTTTTAAACCTTAAATTTTTTATTTTACTAAATTTAACTTTTTGTCTTAGTTTTAAAATATTACTTTAGAGAGTCAGTCATCCCCTACCAGTTGATCGGTTGCTAACAGTACTAGTTAAAATGTCGTTACTGCCGAGGTCATGCCCTTTAAAAATATTTTTTAAACAAAAGCCCCTTTCTTGTTCTTTTGTTTGATACGCTGACCTCACGACATCCATGCATACAGATACTAGATCACAAAAATTATACCACAAACTTATGGCTACATTCAAGAATATAGATTTGGAGCGAACACAAGATAAAGTTTATTTAGGTAATATCCAATTAATTTTATGCCATATTAAGGTCATCAATGTGGAATACTCCATGATTGTAAATAATTAATAATGTTTATATTATATATATGTGTGTCAAATATAATAGTAGCCTGCAATTATTGTAATTAATTATACATTTTTTCTACTAATTAAGAATAAGATAGCGTATTATTAAATTTTCTCAAATTTTATATGTCAACGAAATTTATGTATGTCAATGAGATTTATACCAAATGTTATTGTTATTGTAAATGTAGGAAATGATTAAATGATTAATGTTAGTTGACACATAAAGATTTAAATGGTAACTATCAAATGGTTACAACTTATACTACTATTTGATGGCGGTTGGTACAGAGAGTGAAGTTTGGTTCCAATGAATATCCATTTGATATTAAACCCAAGACAAAATCGCCATTTTTAATATGTTTAATAATGCATGATTCGTAATTGTCGCCATCCACAAGTTAGTTTGTTTGATTTGTTATGTTATTGTTCCTCCTCTTTTTTGTTGGCCTTATCCATTCCACTTGATCATCAGTTCGTACTTTGCAAGCCACTTGAACTGTGTAGAAACCACAGAAATTGTTCAAATATCTTTATTCATATCATCAATGTAGCACCTTTCTTTGTCGAACTTTGGAAATTCAATTTCTAGACTCTCGTTAGGTAGATAGTATTGAAAGATCGCTGGTCATTCTATTCAAGAGAATTAGCTCTTTGATAGCTGACTGGGATCGAATAATTAGTTGGTGGATATATATCTCTATTTAATTATATAATTAATCTATAAATTTTAATATTTTAAAAACTGAACTAGAAGTTAAATCAGTAAGACAAACAATTAAGGGTTAGAAAGCTCAACCGGTATTAAACGGTTATAAAATCGGCTAAAGATTGTATAAAATTAAAGAATTTAAAATATGATTGAAAAAAATTGTTTTTACTTATCAAAATATTTGAAGTTTAATTAAAAAAAGATTGTTAAATGAAAATTAATTAACTTATTTTAATTTATAAGAGCTTATTAATTTATAAAAATTAATCGATTAATTAATAAATTAATCGATATTTATCATAAAAATTTATTAAAATAAAGCGAACCGAAAATTTAAAAACTGAATAAAAAAATGAAACCGTTCAAAATTTTTAAAAATAAACTAACCGAAACAATTGAATTTTGTAATCATCGGTATACTTTCTGTGTTCCTTTCTACTTTTTTATTTGCAAAATTGGACTACTTTCTATATTACCATGTTTGACTTGAGTTTTGTTTGTTAATCTTGAAGGCTAAAGTTCAAAGTTTGGCCGTATATAGTTGAATGCCTAGCTTCTACTTTTATAACACTAGTCATAGTCTGCGAATGGCGGTATTTGAGTTTTACTATTTCTTTTTTCCTTTCCAAATTTTCGAGCTGCCATTATGAAAATGTTGGCTGGCGATCATATTCCTTTATTATTAATCTACGAAGTTCACGGTCAAGGAAAATGGTACTAACAAAAAGAGCTACGTACTTTGATCTAATACATACAACTGATTTCACTAATTAGAGATATAGCACTCGATGGATGGTTATGTTACTACAGAAACTAACTAATCCATGGTCTTAACTGAATTAGTCTTTGCAAGGGTAAGGAATGTTAGAATCTTGCATTATTTTCTTAATTTCTTGTATTTATATGGAGTTAATCGCTTTTTGGTGACTTAGTTTACTTAATGATTACATATCGACAAGCTTGTAGATATGCATATATGACTACTTTTCTTACATGATTGGTATGCATGCATCTTGTCAATCAGCCAAAATGAACCATTTGATCTTTAGACGTTTCTCGTCTCAAATTTCGGCTTTTTCTCTTTACATTAGTCGTCTTGCTCATTCATTGAAACTTCACATATAACACACAAATAAAACCCTAAACCACCGTACTCAGGTGAAGAGTTTAACCCAATCATTGGATATATATGTGTTCAGAGGTTTATCACACAAAGTAATTAAAACTCATTGTTTTGAATTACACAGTATTTTTAATTAAATGATATTTTTATCGTTAAATTAAAATTTTAAAAATTGAGGCGCAAATTGACATGTTAAAAATAAATTGAAACAAAAAGGAAAAAGCTGAAATTGACACTAAATTAACTGTTAATCCTTTACTATATGTTTTAGTTTTTGTAACTGTTATTATTATTATTATTGATACAGTCTCTCTGTTAAGTAAGGATAAGATTGTATATTTTTGAACCTTTTCAAATTTCACATTTAGTGATGATTTTACTTGAAGTTACTGTTATAACTCTTACTAGTTACTACTGTTATTTTGCTTTGCTTACTTGATTTGAATTGTGTAGTAAGAACTAAGAAGACAAGTTAAAAACAACTCAAGCATGCATGATGCATCCCACTTCATAAAAGAAGCTCATTTTGTACAGACAGTTTGACCGTTGACCTCCCGCGTGATTTTCTCCCTCTGTTTCCCTCCGTTGGCGTTTTCATATTCTTCCCCTCCGTTCCGTTTTTGCCACTACGGGCTTTCGTCCTCTCCTTCCTGTTTCTGTCCAGTAACGTCGTTAATATGACAGGTATTTAAGGGTAAAATCGTCATTTGGTTTTCCCTCTTAAAATAATTGAAAGTACAGCTATGGGCGACATAATAATACCAAAAACACCAGGCCCACCTTCACAGAAGCGCGTGTACACTCTTACTACAGGAATAATGACCGGAGGAATGATTCAAGTTTGTGGAGCACGCAAAATCATGGCGCGTGAGACAACGATGTGTCCCAGAATGTAAAAGAAAGAGGTGGGGTTTAACTGTGTTTGTATATATAATTTATGTCCGTATTGTGAGAGGGCCTTCTTTTGCTCTTAGCTTTTGCTTTCTCTTCCCTCTCTTTTTCATGTCTCTGACCTAATTGTCTCTCTTTGATCATCAATATCATCACCCCCAACAAAATTCACCTCTCAATCAAAGAGAAGATCCCTCTAACTGTATTGGGTCTTTCTCATCTTTGTCATCTAATTCTCAGATCTATCTATATATCCAAGTAGCTTACTTTCGTGTTAGAAATAGCTAGCTTGCTAGGTCTTTGTGCTGTATTTGACACATACACACGAAAGTTTTGTTGGTGCTGACTTTGGTTTGAAGAAGGTTTCGGAGAAGAAAAAGGGAAGAAGTGTTAAGATGACTCCAGCAAATTTGGCAGGACAGTTTGGTGACACAACTTACACGAAGGTGTTTGTTGGAGGGTTGGCTTGGGAAACCCAGAAAGAGACCATGAAGAAGTACTTTGAACAGTTCGGTGAGATCTTGGAAGCTGTTGTCATTACCGATAAGGCCACTGGCAGATCCAAAGGCTATGGATTTGTATGCAATTTCTTGCAATTTTGTTTTATTTAGTAGCAAGCAATGATCTATAGTTCTTTTTTGCTCATGTTATTTTCTTGTATCTATTAGCACTAGATCTTGGTGGGTTAGAAAGATCCATAACAGAACTTGCATGAAAACTATGAAATTCAGTACAGAATCATAACAATTTGTATATCACTCGCTTTCACGCTTTGTTGTGTGTGCTTTCTTGTCAAGGTTGTTAATTTTGGGGAAATGTGTTCTTTGCTATCAGGTAACTTTTAGGGAACCAGAAGCCGCCATGAGGGCATGTGTTGATGCTGCTCCGGTGATAGATGGTAGAAGGGCAAATTGCAATCTTGCATCTTTAGGTGTTCAGAGATCTAAACCGTCTACTCCAAAGCATGGTATATATATATACTCATTTTTCTTTACTTTCTTGTGTTCAATCTCTACATTATTTCTTGCAATTGAAGTTCTTATCCAATAACTTAAAAACAAGTTTTGGATTTATAGCACAATTCAGATCTATAAGATGTTCTGAAATGTACAAGTTATTCAAAAAAAAGATCATCGCTTTCACTGTGCAAATATGCTTTTTATTTAACTTCTCATAATCCAACTACTAATCTCTGATTCATCAAGCCAAGTTTAGAGTTAACGGATATTCGGAGATAATTAAAAGCAAGATTTTTTCCCTAGGAAGATGATAGTGGACCAGAAATATTCTGTTTTGAACAAAACATATTCACAGTCAAAAACCGAAATGCAGCATGAATATTCCTCCTTAGTGGGAAAGTTCTCCTTTCTTTTTCTTGTTCGGAGTTTTTGAAAATACGTGCACAGTAATGCACTAAATCGATGCAACTATCAAATGGATAACTTGTCCTTCCATTGCAGACAAAATCAATCTAGTTTTTACGATCGATGAGATAACAATTTATTAAACTCCAGCAGTTAAAAGATTGAGACATATCTTCATCATGCATCTCATAAACTATATACCACTGAATGCTATTGCATGTATCGTACTCTTTTCTTTTGGTATCAGAAATTTATATAAATCTCTCATCACAACCCTAATAAATGGTGTTTCTTTCTTGTTATGAAAACAAAAAAGTAGAGGTTACGAGGGTAACGATTAAAAAAAAATGGATGTGTTGTGGGTGAAGGTGGAGGAGGAGCAACCGCAGGAGGCAGAAACTTGAGGGTAATGAACTCATATCAGACAGGGTTTGGAGGAGGAGTGGGAACAGCTTTTCCTACACCAGCATCCTTCCCTCATTATGCCATCCAACAAGGCATTCCTTACAATGTCTATGGGTATTCACTTCTTTTCTTTTTCTACATAAATATGGGATAATACTGCATGCACGTGCATTTGCCAACTCACGCATACCCAATCCATCAAACTAGGGTTGTCAACCACGCACGCCTCACTTATCTGTCACCCCACTTCTTCCACATCTTCTCTCTCTCTCTCTCTCTCTCTTAAAGTGAAGCTGAATAAGAACCATTCACTTGTTTATTCTTTTTCCATCATCATGGACTCGCTGTGTCTATGCACATGCTAATTCCTCCCTCTCTCTCTCTCTCTAAAGACAGTCACACATATCCATGGAGGGATTTGTTCAACTACAAGATGCCTACCATCTAAATTACGCATCATATCATACGCATAATGCATTTGGCCCAATACAGACACAATCACGTGCCCGTCATGTCTATCAAGCTCTCGCTCTCTCTCTCTCATGCATGTGACCATATATGTTTTTCCATGCATGCACGCTTGTGCCTTTTCCATTAGGGTTTACTAGCTAATTATTCTATTTTCCTCATCATTTTCTGTGTTGGTACTGACAAACATGACATGAGCCTCATATTCTCTTGTTTTCTTCAAATTTTAAGGTAGATGGTAAAAAAAGTTGATAGTAAGCTTGTTTTACTTATTAGGAACATTTACATGAATCGTTCATTTCTGGGATCAATTCCATTTTTAGTAGCACCCGTTTTGGCTTTTACTATACTTATTTTGGAAGATTCAAAACACTAATCATTTTGCTTTTTGGAAATTTTCATGTCTGCAGGTACTCTTCATACTCTCCAGACTACAGTTACCCGACGGTTTGTACAAATTTCTCCTTTTCTTTTGCTTTGCTTTTGGCACGCTACATCTTAGGATGCGTTTTGAAGCATATCATACATGGCTATGCTTTTTCGCAGACACTGACTTCTCACTTTCTTTTTACTCTTCAAGGATTCTTTTTTTTTTTCTCCTTTTCCAAACAGTTTTCACAGATAATCAAACAATTTAACAGTATATTCCATAGACGTTAAGAAGTGTAATGTCTACAAACGAAAACTCCTCCTTCTTTCTTCTTCTTTTTCTTCTTCTTCTTGTCCTCTATGGCATCACCATTGATTCAAGGGGCAAAGCTAAACTCTGCCAAGGCAACAACCGACTTGTTTATGACATAGTATGGTAATTAAGATAATCGATTTTTTGCAAGTTCTTATCCTGCAGTATCAGGCAATGCAACAGAAATATCAATTACCCTCATTTAATCACGTTCTAATAAATCAATTTGTGAGGATAAATTTGTAAAATAACTTTTCTTTACTATTATTTATCTAACAGTCTACATCTGATTACTATGGAATAATGAATGCCTCAATATCCGTCGAGTTTAACCAACTTTTACACTTATATATGCACTCAATATTTTGAAATTTATCCCCATTGTCTTCACATCAACTTTTCGACATCTTTAATGCCAGTCACAAGATTACTCTTTAAAGCTTTGCATTTAGCTATTACCATTAGTTACCAATAAAATTATTAACCGGAGAGGGATCCAATTGGAGTTTTTTTTAATCTGTAAAGAGTAAAGAGTACTGATACAAATGGTGGAAAAGCAAGCTAACAGCCGTGGGTCTTTACTACTTAGTTTGACTCGTTTATTAATTCGATCATATTGGTGGTGGTCCATTCTGTTCAGCTACATACAGGTTTCATAGAAATGTGAGAAGTAACATATTCCATATACATATGCATTCTCTTAAATGCAATCTCCTAATTAAAGTGCAAGTGTTAGTCACTCACACTTACGTATTCAATGTGAATTTAACCATGTTGCAGAGCTACTACAGCTTGTATGGAGGAGCAGCTGCACAGTATCAATTGTATGGGACTGGGCCAGGCGGAATGATGACTGGCGCTGCAGCTGCTTATTACCCTTATCTTCAGTTCGGTGAAGGAAGCGGAGGAGCCACAAGCTATGCTTCTGGACAGAGCTATGGAGTCCAGTATCCACACCAACTATTTCAATACTCCCCCATTAACTCAACTGGCGGCTACCCTCAGCATTATGGAACACCCATGTCTCTTGCACCAACTGCAGCTTTACCATCAGGTAAATTTTTACTATTCTTTGCTTTTCTTTTTTCCCTTCAAAAAGTATTTCAAGTTACACGAAGTAACGATCTCCTCTTCTAGCACCATAAATAGGTAGTTTTTTTTTTTAATAATAATGTTTTTACATGTGTTAACCTTACTCTTAGGTTGTTTTGTAGTGGAAAGAGTACTAATATCTTTGACAGTGTGTTTTGCTGTCCCACAGGCGTGACAATGGCCCTTCATGCCCCACCAATTCCTCATCGCTAGAGAAACTATCAAGTCTAGCCAATCGTATGTATGCTTCCTTCAGCACCTTCCTTTTGAGGTCTCGACAACCTTCGGCCTAACCATGGTTAATCTCTTCCTAACCTGAGCCCATGCTTGGTTCTTGGGCTTTTTGCACACATACATGCCCTCCATAGGGGTCATAAACGACCACTCCCCGAGAATTGGGGAGAATCATGCATTTTTTTTTTGTCGTGCATATCTTTTCATCAAAACGGTTCCATGAAAAGAACCAGATAAATCACTTGTATTGTATGTATAATCACCAACTCGAAGCTATTGAGTTAGCTTGGTTGGGAAAAAAGTTTTTTTTTTTTCCTGTGGCCCTGGAAAGGCTAAGTGAAAAAAGAAAACCGTTTTGTAAAATTTTGCCTAGGGAAGGCTGCTCAACTAAAAAATGATTTGCGAAAATGTACATTTCAACAAGAAAACTTTCAGTTTCAGTACTTGTTTTTAAATGGCTAATCCCTCCAAAAAAGACTAATCAATCACCTCATCGAGAGGAAGTTTTTAGGGGAAAAAATAACATTGGGCACTTGGAATGTCCAATGTTCTTTTTGTGCATTAACATCTAGCTAGGTAGTCTTAGGGTTATAGAACTAGGACCATGCAGTCATGTTTCTTTAAAATGTTTTTCTGTTACCTTTTTTTTTTTAACTTCTGAAAATCTTGATGTGTTTTGACTAGAAATCTCCCCTTAGGTCAAGGGAAGAAATCTTACCACATCTTTGTTTTTCCCTCATGAATCACTTGTAAATTTCGTTCTGGCTAAACATGGGAGTTTTAGCCGAATTTAGAATACAATTAGGAGGGGTAGTGTTCGTAGCTTGCATTAAGCATTTTTTTAGTTAAATATCAAGCTAAGAGCTCCATGAATGGATATGGAGGTCATAGCACATGCATGCAAACCCTAGGGATATATTTTGGTTCCCACTGGGTTCTTCTCCACTAACCCACCAACCATGGTTAGGTCGTAGGTACTCATCCTCATTAGCCCCTTCTCTTCTCCAATCTCTTCCAAATTTCTATCTCTACTCTCTGTCTTGGACGTTTGCTGGAGATAAACTGAAGATAATCACTATATGTATAAGGCTATAAGCCTATGTGTTTGGTTTGTAATTAGGATGCTTCGTAGGTTACTTCAATATTCATTCTCCAACTATGGTTTGTTGGAAAATGGATATCCTACTTACTTCTATGCTTTAATTTGGACTTCCATGCTCACTTACTTGCACTAATGCTTTGTCCATGGATGACAAAGCAACTTTATTTTAATTTTCCTAAATTTTGTATTGCCTTCTTTTGTTGTTTATTTTTTTTTTCCTAACATAAAATAATAATAATCATTGTCAACGATTCAAGACAACCAAAATCTCAGAGCTACCTAGCATATGAAACCAAAGAAATATCACCCAACGGCAAGATAATTTCAATAATCAATTTTCCCTTAAAATTATGTTCTTTTGATGTAATTGAAATTTTTCATGAAAGTTTTTTCATAGATTGGAAATTGCGTATCTAATCTAGTACCCTGGGATCAGGCTAAGGTGAATTTGGTAAGAACAAATGGAAGTGAAGTTAGAGATTGTTAAAGAAGGTATTCAGGGCAGGCGTTATTTGAAATTCCATATATCAAGGTGGCCCCTTACCCCTCAAAATATTCGTAGGTGAATAATTGTATTGATCTCGTACTTCATTATGAGTTGATACTATGACTACTTACCCTCCTATGTCTACCTATATAATATAGCAAATGCATGATAGGTTCACACTATAAATCCTTTGAAGATTGAGTACTTGATCATCTAATATCTATCTATATAAGATAGCGAAGTACAAGTAGTGGTAGATTTGCATATTCAACCATGTAGAAATGTATATGAACTCTTAATAATAGGATTTGATATAATTTATAGTTTAGATGAGTTCTACTAACTAAATAAAAAACTAAAAAGAGGTGAAAAAAACTTAGTGTCAAATGGATGGTAATTGTTAGACCTTTAAGTTCAAGTTATAGACTTTGGTTAATGCTTAGCACTCAAGTTAACATAAAGATGACATGTTGACAATGTAACAAGACAAAGATCTATAAGTAGGCAAGATAAAGCAAATATTATTGATGAAAGTTTGAGAATGGGCGAGCGTTGGTATGTAATGGTGTGCATTGGTGAAAATCTTTAATAAGAGGTAAGATTTGAATGTGAGACCAAATATAAAAGGTACAACTAAGTCTTAGTAAGTATGTGAATTCGTGAAGACATTTAACTTCGATGAGGAGGTTGAAAGGTATGTAAATATGCAAAGTTTATTTATAAGATGACTCAAATTATTACTAACATAGTTTATAGAACAATGAAATTGCACTACAGGCGTGCTTGGATGAACCATGCACAAATATGATTCAAGATGGATAAACCCAAAGCTCAACAAGTTACTTGGTTTTAAGATACGATAATATGACAATATATGACAAGAACATGCAGTACAAACCAAAAAAAGCAGGAGCATTACCTAATAAAGTGGGAATACTTCTTCAAGTAGCGGGGTGATATGACAATGGATTGACATCCTCCAAATACTTATCTTATGTAAAAAGGAGGAGTTAGTAGTCTAAAGTAGATAATTCCCTATTAACTTGGTGGAGTTAGTGGAAGAAGTGATAATTCCCTAATAATTTGGTGGGTTAATGTAGAAAATTAGCTTACTTGATACTTAACTTCTTATAAGCTTATATAAAGGCATCATTTGTAGTTCATTTGGAAGTAACATTTCACATTCAGTAATCTAACACAGTGTTGAGAACTTTAAGAGAAAGTTCTTATGAAAGCTTCAAGTAGGGAGTTTTTAAGTGATATTGTTATGGAGTTCTTCAAGTTAGAAGCAAACTGAATTCCTTGTATTGCTTATTTGGATGGCTTTGTCGTATCTCTCTTGTTTGTTTATTTGATTGATTTATACAAAAAACTATGTATTAAAAATATGAATAAAGCACCTAAATACGAGTAAGGTAAAGTGTTTAAACATAAACAAGTTTATTGGTTACAATCTCAAGAAAAGGTTGAGTTAAGCTTTGATGGACTTAAACTTAACTATTGCATAAGGGCTTTGGTAAATTTACTTTAATTTTGTTGCGCCAAAAAATGTTCCTATGTAATTGGTATTAGAGTTAATTAGTTAACGATGGTACCAAAACTACAATAGGATAATTGGGATTAGAGCTTGGTGAGGAGTTCTTCATTGTTGGTGAACAATGACTGGTATAAGTAATCTCACAAAAATAATTACTAGAACTGAGGCAACCATTGGTCCTTTAGCCCCAACAAAAGAGAGTGTAGTTCCTTTCTTATAACGATTAAAAGATCTAGATTGAGCTTTTAGAGATAAAAATTAAAAAGAGCACTCAATGAATAATTGAAATCTTACGAAGAGAAGAGATATGACTTGTTGATACTTAAACGTGCTATATTTAAGCAAGAAGTGAAAGTCCAATTAGAGATAAATTTGGTGAAAGTGTGATGCACTTCAAGTTTTCAATGGCAAACAAAGTGTCAAGGTTCTTGAAAATTTTCTGTAAGACATGGAACAATAATTTGTAGTGATAAAATGTGTCCCATTTAGAGAAGGTGTTGATTACAATGATGTACATGGATCTCTAATACTATCAGTGCAAGTAGATCTCTTATCGATACTTAAGAGAAGATAAAAAATGAGATAATATATCAATGCCTCCCTAAAAATACTTCATGACTCGTGAGTGAAGCTTTACAATAGTTAAAGCAAGATGACTTAGTGTAGGTGTATGTGTTGACAAGGAAATTGAGTTTTTCTAATGGAGGTAGTTTGTTAGACTTAAAATTTTTGGCTAGGAGTTTATAAGAGAATCACTTGTAGAGGAATTTTTGCAAATTATTTTAATGAGTACATCAATTTTTTCTAATGGAGGTGGTTTATTGGACCTTTAATTCCAATTTGCATAATCATGTAAGTGTTGCTAATGCTTGACACTCAGGTTAATACAAAGGTTGCATATTGAATATAAAACAAGGAAAAAATTATACGTAGGTGACACAAAATTGTCATTTTTTATGGAAGTTCAAGAATTGGAAAGCATTAGTATGCAATGGTGTATATTGACAAAAATATTCAATGAGAGGTAATAGTAAAATATGGGACTAAAGATGAAAGGTACAACTAAGTTTGAGGATGCATAAAGGAACTTAACTTTGATGAGAAAGTCAAAAGTATGTAAACATGCAAAGCTTCTTACTTATATTATTCCTAACCTAGGTTATGGAGCAATGGAACTACGGTATGAATGTAATTGGATATAATGTGCACAAAAATTGCTTGGGATAGCTAAACCTAAGGCTATTAAGGCACTTAACTTTAAGATTTGGTGATGTGACAACACATAACAATAACCTGTAAGTAATGGCCTAAGAAAGTGGGAGCACTACCTAAAAAAGTGGGAGCAATTTCTTCAAATAATGGAAAAGTAGGTTGGATGTTATGGAGATGGATTGACATCTTCCAAACATTAATCTCATATGCAAAAGAGGAGTTGCTGAGCTAAAATGGACAACTAAAGAAACAATGTTTGTGAATAATGGCTTTTGGTATTTCTCTTATTAACATACCAATTATTTATAGAGTACAATAGTGAGTTAGCCACAAAAAATTGATGAGATCTCATTAGGCTAGTGATCACCTAGTTAGCTAGAAGAGTATTAACATTTATCTATTATGCTTTGAATTTCAAATAGACGATAATCCTTGTCACCCTCTCATAAGTTAATCATGGAATGCAATATCAATCAACTTTGTGTCTTAAAGCAATAAATTGATGTTTTTAATAATATCTTTGTGAGAGGATCAACAAGTTGGTCAATTGTTGATTCACACATAATGCCTTTATGGCAACTTTGTCCCAAACAAAGTGATAATCAATCTCTAAGTGTTTCAAGGGTGAGTGAAAAATAGGAGTAGTAGCCAAGTATCAGGCATTTAAATTGTTACGTACTAGAGTGGGATTATCATTAGTTGATGTGTGTAACTTATTGAGTAAGGAACATAGCTAATGAATTTCTTAAATTGAAGTTGTAAGTGTTGGATATTCCAGTTTTATGGACGAACAAGAGACTGTGCATTGCTTGTGAAAGCTCCAATAATCAGATTACATCCCAATAATATTGCAAAAAATGTTGTCGACTTTCTGTCATCGATACAACATACCCATTTTGAATCAGTATAAGCACTAATGGTAAAGGAGGAAGATTTAAAGATAAGCAAACCATGATGCAAAGTCCTTTGAAGATAACGGAATATGCATTTTATTGTTGAACAGTGAATGTCTTTAGGAGCATGCATAAACTAAAATACTTTGTTATTGACAGAAAAACAAATATTATGTCTCATTAATGATAAATGTTGCAAACCTCTAACAATACAACAACATAAATGAGCATCTTCAAATGAATTCCTGCAGAAGGCAGAAAGCTTAATCTTTGAACATCCTGATGTGCTAATTATATTGGCATTTTATATTTTGTCTTTTGGTAACAGGCCACGAATGTATTTAGATTTATCTAACAACATTTTTAATTATGTTCAAATATCCTCCATGCTCAAGAAATATTGCAACTAACTAAGATCTTTTATTTTAAATTCAAAACTTAATTGCTTAATTAGAGATTCTATTGCCTTTGAGTGAGTCCCAATTAGAATAATATCATCAATATAAATGAGACAATATAACCAAACTTTTTCATTAGTGAAGTGAAAAAGAGAGGAGTCAGTCTTTGAGCCCTTAAATCCAAGCTTGAGTAATGATAATGTAAGACATTTATACCACTGTGAGGTATCTATTTGAGACTGTACAATTAATCTTATAGTTTGCAAACTTGTGTAGGATGACTTTGATCTAAAAAAAATTACAATTGTTAAAGATAACCATCTTCCTCCAACTTGCTATATAGGAATGTGTTGGAGATGTTTAACCATTTGATGGACCAGCTACGTGATATAGTAAAACTAAGAATCATATGCACAATAACTGGCTTAATAACTAGGTGATATGTATCATGGTAATTAATACCAGGTCACTAATGAAAATCTTTAGCAATAAGGTGCGCCTTATATCTATCAAATGTACCATCTATATGGTATTTATTTATGAACAACTATTTGCATTCTATGATTTTTTATTGATCATAAAATGGCACTAAGTCCTAATTATGAATAACAATTAAAGAATCAAATTCCTTAGTCATAGCTCTACATAGTTTAATTTGTTTAATTACTAGGAAAAACAACTAGGCTTATCAGAATAGGAGGAAATAGATAAGAAAACTCTTAGTTTGAGACCTTGTAATAGGATGTTGTCTCTAAGCTTGAGGATAATTGGAACTACTATCAACAACTGCTATCGAAGATTTAGTCAAATCGACAGCAAGAGAAACATTAGATATTAATGAAGGACAAGTCGTGGTTAGTGACTCATAATGGTTGGTGGTGTTGCTAACAGAATGGAAGTGTTGAGTGTTTTGTTGGTTATCAAATTGGGTAAAATATAGGGCATTTTAGTCTAATGGTGATTATGGAAGGAATATTGTATATGGAGTGGACTCTTGGACATGTGGACTTGCCTCGTCATCTTTAAAAGGAAGATTTGTTCATCAAACACCATATAACGCGAGAATAAAACTTTCTTAGTAGATAAATTAAAACAATAATATCATTTATGAGGTTTGTTGTAGCCAAGAAAGACACACTTAGTAGAGCATGTGAAAAATTCATTTGAAACATACGGACATAGCCATGGATAACACAAATAACCAAAGATTTTAAGTTCATAAGGATTAGGATGACTTTTGAGCAATTTGAAGTATGGGCTTGAGTTGTTTAAAATATGAATAGGCAATATGTTAATAATATAATACTTGAATAAAATACATAAGTTTGGAATTCACGTAGAATAGAAGCATGATTTAATAAAGATAACCTATTTTCAACTATATCATAGTGTTTATGTTTGGCACAATCATTTTGTTCTAGCATATAAGGACATAACCTATAATATGAGATACCATTTTTGGAAAGATAATTGGATAAAACTTGGTACTCACCCTCTAATCAGATTGAAATTGTTTGTTTTGTCTACCAAAGAACTTTTTAACAACATGTTTAAATTTGAAGTAAATTTGAAGAATGCATTTAGAACTTCAAATTTATAAGTAAGGAAGAAAATCCAACAATATTTATTGAATGAAGAAAATCCAACATTATTTACTGAAATGATCATAAAAAACATAACAACATTTTCCGTCAATAAATAGTGTTTGTGATGGCCCCTAAACATCAGAAAAATTAAATCTAAAAGCCCTTACGCAAAACAACATGAGACCAGAAAAGGTAACTTAAGACTTTTAATAACTGAACAAGCAGGATATAAAGTAGGTAATTTATTTTATGAAGCAAAAATATTTGACTGGCTCAAAAAGTGACGAATATTGTAAGGATTGACATGACTAAGACATGAATGCCATTTTTACAAGCTAGAAAGATATGCATGTTTAGAATTAGTGGTAAGTGATTAATACGTCAAAGACAGAGGATAGAAACCCTTATCAAGCTTAACAAGTTACATGATTGATCTCATGGTAATATGCTTAATAAGAAAATAATCATAAACAAATTCATTAGAAACATTATTACTTCTAGTGAAAAAGGAGATATATAACAAATTAGCACTAATAAGAGGCACATGTCATAAGCGTTATAATTGAAAAGAAAAATCAGAACCACAATAAATAGAACTACCAATATGAGAGATAAGGAGCGTTTTATCATCTCTAATTTTGATCTCATCAAGACAACGATATTTGTTGTGAAGTGTCAAATTATCAAGATCAAGAGTTAGATGATGAGTAGCGCTAGTGTTTAATATCTATGAAGATTTGGTTAGTAGAAAGGTCATGGCATGTGACTGGATGGTTTAGGTTTGAGGTTACGGGTTTCCTTCATATATTTTTGGAGGACACTAGGGAGGTATGTGGTCAATGCCATTGCACTTATGGCATATTGCTAATGTATTTTTAGGAGTTGTTTGATTGGGTTGATGATTGAAGAAGTTTCTACCACCAAGATTGCCATGACCACCATGACTTCATCCTCAATGGTCACCTCTTTGTTTGAAGTATAGAAAGTTGTAGGTTTAAACAAGTATGTTAGACGAGTTTTAGCTACAATATCACTTTCTTCACTTAAAAGGAGGACATATGAATCATCAAAATACACATCATCAAGATGATTTTTTAAGGAACAACAAATGGTTTATATACTAGACTAAGGCCATTTTGTATGACTTGCACATGATCATCCTCCTTAATTGAATGTTGCAACGAGTTAATCATACATTTCCTTAACCCGAAGTGCATAGGCTATAATGGATTCAAGGTTCTCCTTCTTTATCTTATAAATATACGATTTGATGGTCCGAACTTACACCTTAAAACTTGAAGTATTTGTTGCAGTCAGCTTCTTCCAAGCTTGTTGTGCACTGGTTCCTCCAACAATTTATAGAGTGAAACTTTCTACAATAGAGCCAATTATCTAACTTAGTACAAGCTGATTTGCTTGAAACTAGGCTGTGTAGGTAGAGTTTGGTTGCATGTTTTCAAGTGTTTTTGGTGGTGGTTATAAGGAATCATCAATATGATTGGTAGGTTATAATTATAAAGTAGATGCAATAATTATGCTTTTCATAATAAGCAATTTGTAGAGTTTAATTTGTGGATAGGTGAGTTGTTGCATTAGAGTGGAAAGGCAAAATAGGTTATGATAAAGACGATGGAATGATAGATTGCACATTACTTTAATCATAAGTTATACAAAAATAGATGGGTTGGGAGACAACTTACATGCTTTGATACCATGAAGAAACAATGTTTATGAACAATAGATTTTTATAGTTCTTTTATTAATGTATCAATTATTTATAAAGTTCAAAAGTGAGTTAATTACAACAAATTGATAAGATCCCACTAAGTTAGGGATTACCAAAGTTAGGTAGAAGAGTATTAGCATACATCTATGACACTTTGAGTTTTAAACAAATGATAATCCTTATCAATAACTATCTACTATCTTAGTATAGTTAGTAGAAGAAGTGGCAACTCCCCACTAACTTAGTGGGTTAGTGGTGAAAGTGAGTAGATTTAATTTATTTGGTCCTTAAGTTCTTGTAAACCTATATAAAGACATCCTTTATAGTTCGTTTAAATGTAGCATTATACATTTAATCATTTATAAGAGAGTCCAGAAATATAAGAGAGTTTTTGTTGAGAGCTTGAGTAGGGAGTTTTTGAGTGGTATAGTTGTAGAATACTTCAAGTTGGAATTAACTAGAGTCTTTTGTATTGTTTTTTATGAACAGATATATAAAAGGTTAACTTTTTCATGCCTTTCTTATTTGTCCATTTAATTAATTTGAACAAAATACCAGAGTATTGAGAGTGTTGAGTGAAACACTTGAATACGAGTGACGTGAGATGTTCAGAAAATAAACGAATTTACTAGTCAATGATCATGAAGAAAGGTTGAGTTAAGCTTTAGCAGACTTAAACTTAACAGTCATATAAGGACCTTGATAAATTTAGTCTGATTTTACCACCCCAAAGGTCACATGACAGTAGCTATATTGCCATATCATCTATTAAATCTCTTAGGCTGTCTATTTTACTATGCCTCGGAGGAATTTTCTTTTTAATGACAAAGTGGTATCTTTAGGTTGCCTTTGTACTATTCTTCTAGGAATAAGCTGGTTTACAATTGCCATTTTGAACATAACAATATAGTTTAAATAAGCCTGGAAAGGAGCCACTAAGCGATGGAGAAAAAAGCTTCCAAAATTTGTTTATAATAGAGATCATATAGGTTCTAATGAAAAATTTAGCCAAAACTTTATGAGCAGAGTAAAAGGTAGGAATAACAATAAACATGGTACGAGTAGTCAACTTGAGTTTGAATTCGATTAGGCTTTGTGTTATATATATACTTATGACGTACTGATTAAAAAGAAGGTTCTACTTTGAGTTCTTTTATGTCACTTGAGTACATCATTGCCGTTGACATATCTCGTTGAACTTGTAACAATTTCATAGTTTTAGTTTCAAAGAGATTTTGGTAACTACATTTTAGTGCTTATTCTCCATATCCATGAACTTTTAGGAAGCAGTAGCAATCGAGAGAATATGTTAAGACAGAACTAGGATTACAAAAGTGATGCATTTAGAAGCCAATGCCTTTGGAAGGGGTGAAACATCTGAAATTGCTCAATCTTTATGTGCCTGAATTTCTCTTTGGGTACGAAAATAAAGTGTACCTTCCTCCTTGTGGCTTTTCCTCTCTCCCTGAACAGCTGAGTTATCTTCATTGGCATAGATTCCCTGTAAGTTCTTTACAAGAGTTTTCTGCTGAAAACCTGATTGAAATCAGTCTTCCATTTAGCAGAATTAGGAAACTATGGACAGGAGTAAAGGTACGCTCGACTAATCTAAACTTGTTATAAACAATTCAATAATTTTTGGAGAAATTCCCTGTAATTTTGTTGCAGCATCTTGGGAATTTAAGGGGGATTGACCTCAAGTATTCCAAAATGTTAATAAGGCTTCCAGATTTGTCAGAAGCTGAGAATATAGAAAGCATCAATCTTGAAGGCTGTGAAAGCTTAATTAAGCTTCCCTCATTTATTGGGCTCCTTAGCAAGCTCGAGTACCTAAATCTTGCATTGTAAGAATCTTAGAAGTCTTCCAAGTAGGATTCATTCACCTCTGCTTAAGATTCTGGATTTATCACGTTGCCCAAGTGTGAAGAGATGTCCGAAGTTTTCAGAGTGCTTGGTAGAAATTAGATTTAAGTGGGACTCTCGTATCAGAACTTCCTCAATCAATTCATAAGGTGAAAGTTCTTAAATTGCTTGATCTCACAGACTGTTCCAAAATTAATGAATTTCCCAAGAATTAATGGAATGTCGAAGCACTATTTATGCGTGGGAAGAGACTAGAAAAGCCATTTTCCAATCCGTTGTTCTCACAGCCATGCATTGAAGATACTAAGCTAGAAAGATCTTTGACCAATTCTAGGGAGCAAGTGTAAGATACACTTATCCAATTTCTCTTTTGTAGTTGCATGTTCTCATTTGGATTTTGCTTCTCTCTTTTAACAAATGTCTCATATACTTTCTGTTAAAAGTTTGCCTTCGCTGCTGCAATTTCAGACTTAGTTGCTGTTATTTCTTTAAGATCTGTTAGTTTATATTTTTGACTTGTTCAAATTAAGTTTTAGCCATTATTTCCATGTTTTTAGCTATTCTGTTAAACATGGAGACATGTTCCATGTAGTTACTTATTTTTAGGATTTTCAGTTTTGATTTTGCTGTATTTAAATTCATCTGCAGTGAATGAAAGATTAGAAGACTTCGTACAACAATTATTTTCTCTCTTGTTCACTTATAATAAGTCCAACATATTGGTATCAGAGCCCTCTTCTTGAGGGGCCTGTGATTGTTTTTTTTTTTCTTTCATGGATTCATCAGAAACTCCATTCACTGCATTAGCACCACCTGTTTTCAATGGTGAAGGCTATCATGTTTGGGCAGCAAGAATGGAGGCACATCTAGAGGCTAATGATCTCTGGGAAGCTGTTGAAGAGGACTACGAAGTTCCTCCATTACCTGCGAATCCTACCATGACTCAGATCAAGGTTCACAAGGAGAAGAAATCAAGGAAGTCAAAAGCAAGGGCTGTCCTATTCTCTGCTGTTTCATCTGAAATCTTTGTTAAAATTATGACAATGAAATCAGCTTTTGAGGTCTGGAATTTCTTGAAGAAAGAATTCGAAGGAGACGAGAGGATCAAGGGAATGAAGATCCTTAATCTGATCAGAGAATTTGAACTTCAAAGGATGAAGGATTCAGAGACTATCAAGGAATATTCTGATAAATTACTTAGCATTGCTAACAAAGTAAGATTACTTGGTTCTGAATTTCCTGATTCTAGATTAGTTCAAAAAATTCTTGTAACTGTACCTGAAAGGTTTGAGGCAACTATTTCTTCTCTCGAAAATACTAAAGATCTGTCAAAGGTTAGTTTGGCAGAAATTTTGAATGCTTTGCAGGCACAAGAACAAAGGAGAATTTTGAGGTCTGAAGGTTTTACTGAAGGAGCATTGCTTGCAAAAGGTCAATCAAGTCAAGGAGGAACTAAACCTGATTTTTCTCCTTGTAAGCACTGTGGGAGAAAAGGCCATCCGCCTTTTAAATGTTGGAGAAGACCAGACCAACAATGTGAGAAGTGCCAAAAAATGGGACATCATCAGAAAATTTGCAAAAGCAACACTCAACAAAAGTCAGAACCTCAAGACAATCAGCAGCAAAAAAATGTTGCACAGGTTGCTGATCAAGAAGAAGAGGAGCATCTCTTTGTGGCTTCATGTTTTGTTGCCAAAAATTCAAGTGACAATTGGCTGGTAGACAGTGGTTGTACAAATCACATGACATTTGATCGTGATTTGTTCAGAGAGCTAGATACATCTTTGGTCTCCAAAGTAAAAATTGGTAATGGTGAATATATTCCAGTGAAGGGAAAAGGAACAGTGGCTATTAAGAGCATTTCAGGTACAAAACTAATCAAAGATGTATTATTTGTGCCTGACATAAGTCAGAATTTATTAAGTGTTGGCCAATTACTTGAGAAGGGCTATAAAGTTTTCTTTGAAGCAAATCAGTGTCTAATCAAGGATGCAGATAGCAAAGATGTGTTCAAAGTGAAGATGAAGAGTAAAAGCTTTGCATTGAATCCAATGAAGGAGGAGCAAGCGGTTTTTTCTGCGACAAACAATAATTCAGAAGTTTGGCACAAAAGGCTTGGGCATTTCAATCATGATGCTGTTGTGAAGTCACAAAGAAACGAGTTGGTTCAAGGATTACCACACCTAGAATCTGAAATTCCAGATTGCAAAGTTTGTCAACAAGGAAAGCAAGCAAGAGTTCCTTTCAAGCAAGCAACTTGGAGAGCTACAGAAAAGCTGCAACTCATACACACAGATGTAGCAGGACCCCATCGAACTCCTTCTCTTAACGAGTAAATATTTTTTGATTTTTATTGATGATTTCTCCAGAATGTGCTGGATTTATTTCCTCAAGTTCAAGTCAGAGGTTGCTGGTGTATTTTGGAGATTCAAACGGTGGATTGAAACTCAAAGTGGCTGCAAGATTCAGGTTGTGAGATCTGATAATGGCAAAGAGTATACTTCTGAGAAGTTTAATCAGTTTTGTGAAGAAGAAGGCATTGAACACCAACTCACAGCTCCATACACTCCACAACAAAATGGGGTTAGTGAGAGAAAAAATCGCACCATCATGGAAATGGCGAGGTGCTTGTTGTATGAGAAGAATTTGTCAAAAGAGTATTGGGCTGAAGCTGCACACACAGCAGTATTTCTTCTTAACAGACTTCCAACAAAAGCTGTAGAAGGAAAGACTCCGTTTGAAGTCTGGTACGGTTATAAACCCTCTTTGAAAAATCTTAAAATTTTTGGTTGTTTGTGCTTTGTTTATGTGCCACACACCAAAAGAGATAAACTTGATAGTAGAGCAGAGGCTGGAATTTTTGTGGGATATAGCACTGTATCTAAAGCTTATAGAATTTTCCAACCACATACAAAGAAAATTCTGATAAGTAGAGATGTGCACTTTATGGAGAATGAAGAATGGAATTGGAAAGAAGGGCAACCGATTTCAGTTCCAACTGAAGTTTCAAATATTCAGTTAAAAGAAGATGAATTGGTCGATGATATTCCTGTTAGAGGCACAAGGTCACTTTTTGATATTTACCAAAGATGTAATGTTGCTGTTCTTGAACCAGGAGATTTCTGGGAAGCAGAAAAAGATCCTAAATGGATAGCAGCTATGAAGGAAGAGTTGACAATGATTGAGAAAAATCAAACTTGGCAATTGGTGAAAAGACCTCAAGACAGAAAAGTGATTGGTGTGAAATGGGTGTTCAAAACAAAATTGAATCCTGATGGCTCCATAAACAAGCACAAAGCCAGACTTGTTGTAAAGGGGTATGCTCAAATTTATGGTATTGATTTTTCTGACACATTTGCTCCTGTTGCTAGGCTGGATACAATCAGGTTGTTACTTGCTATGGCCGCACAAAAGGGCTGGAAGGTGTATCAACTTGATGTTAAGTCTGCGTTTTTGAATGGCTGGCTTGAGGAGGAGATATATGTTGAACAACCTGATGGATTCGCAATAAAGGGGCATGAAGATGAAGTTTATCTGCTGAAAAAAGCTTTGTATGGGCTAAAGCAGGCACCTAGAGCCTGGTACAGCAGAATTGATGAATATTTAATGAAGTTGAGTTTCAGAAAAAGCGTCAGTGAAGCTACCCTCTACATCAAAGGTGATGAAATCCATTTTGTGATTGTTTCACTGTACGTTGATGACTTGCTGGTTACAGGTAGCAATGTCAATCTTGTCTCTGAATTTAAACAAGATATGCAAAAAACTTTTGAGATGACTGATTTGGGAGAGATGGCTTACTTTCTCGGAATGGAAGTGAAGCAAAAGCAGAACGAGATTTTTGTCTGTCAAAAGAAGTATGCAAGGGAAGTTTTGAAAAATTTCAGAATGGAAGATTGCAGGGAGGTGCCTACTCCAACGTCTACAAATGAGAAGCTAAGTAAGAATGATGAAGCTGAAAGAGTGGATGAGACTCTGTACAGAAGAATGGTTGGCTGCCTCATGTATTTAACAGCAACCAGACCTGATATTTTGTATGCTGTAAGTGTATTATCTAGGTTCTGTAATTGTGCAACTGAAACTCATCTTACAGCAGCAAAAAGAGTTATGAGATATGTTAAAGGAACACTTGATTTTGGAGTTAAATTTTGTGCAGATCAGAAGTGTGTTTTGCAGGGCTACTCTGATAGTGACTATGGTGGTTCAGATGATATGAAAAGTACTTCAGGTTATTGCTTTAATTTGGGGTCAGGAATGTTTTCTTGGTGTTGTAAAAAACAAGAGGTCGTTGCTCAATCAACTGCAGAAGCAGAATTTATTGCAGCTACAACTGCTGCAAATCAAGCCTTATGGCTTAGGAAGCTGTTGCTTGATCTGAATTTGAAGCAAAGTGAATGCACAGATGTGTTTGTGGATAATCAAGCAGCAATAGCTATCTCAAATAATCCAGTTTTTCATGGAAAAACAAAGCACTTCAACATCAAGTTGTTTTTCCTCAGGGATGTACAGAAAGAAGGTTCAGTTGGATTGAAATACTGCAAATCAGATCTTAATATAGCAGACATTTTCACAAAACCTTTGCCAAGAAGCAAATTCGAGTTTCTTAGGGAAAAGCTTGGAATTTGCAGCATCAAAGCCAAGGAGGAGTGTTGAAAGTTTGCCTTCGCTGCTGCAATTTCAGACTTAGTTGCTGTTATTTCTTTAAGTTCTGTTAGTTTATATTTTTGACTTGTTCAAATTAAGTTTTAGCCATTATTTCCATGTTTTTAGCTGTTCTGTTAAACATGGAGACATGTTCCATGTAGTTACTTATTTTTAGGATTTTCAGTTTTGATT
>JANZXP010000194.1:4661831-4679854 GCA_027576715.1 Erythroxylum flavicans
ATGGAGACATGTTCCATGTAGTTACTTATTTTTAGGATTTTCAGTTTTGATTTTGCTGTATTTAAATTCATCTGCAGCGAATGAAAGATTAGAAGACTTCGTACAACAATTATTTTCTCTCTTGTTCACTTATAATAAGTCCAACACTTTCATTCCCTTAAACCCGCATTCTACTTACCTCGATTGAGTTCAATGATCATATGGTCATTCAAGTGCTTGCTTCTGTTTTTTTTTTTTTTGCTTGAGTTAAACTTTTATCTTGCTTGATTCAATCACTTCTTGCTTGGATACTTTCAAACAACACTTACTGAGACCTTCTTTAGAATTTAAAATCACATGGTTGAAATGAAGGCGTTACTATGATAGATTGCAACTCTCGAGGAACAACTACGCCATTTACATGACCTGCAACTTTATAGGTCCAACACTTACCGTCTCAAAGTAATTCTGTTGCGTGTCTTTATTTTGGTGTAGGTTGACATCAAACTATTTGAGTTGGTTTCATTTCGTACTTAGTATCTTCTTCTTCTTATAATCGGAAAACTATTTTCCCTATTTGCTTGTTGAAGATTTCGTTTCTGATGAAAATGTTGAAGAATTGCTATTGTATGATCTTCTCTCATTTATTTGAAAATCTTTTATTCACTTCCCTAGTGTAATCTTTTAATGCCTTTTCCTTCTTCAGTGATTTTATTGCTTGGTTGGTGGTTGGCGACAACGGCTTCTCAAACTTCAAGTTAAGATTAAGCTACTGGCTACACCTCATAAAGTTAAAAGTCTAGGTATCTTTTGGTATTTTTTGCAATTGCGTATAAAGTTCTTCTTGATTTATAAGACTAATTCGTATATGTCCATTACATTGATGAATTCGAATAGGGGTTGGTGATGCTGCTTTTTTCTCTATTTTGTTCTCTGTTTTAGTTAATAATGCTAATAAAATATCTTATTTTTCAATGATTTGGTTTAATAGTTTGATTAAACTCTTATCTGGTTCACTGATTTTTGATAGTTTTGTATTAATGTCCATCAAAAGTTGTGTTTTGTTAATTAGTTCTTTTAATTGTATTTCAATATTAGTTTGTTTGGTTAATAATTCAGATAATTGTTTAGTCACACTCATAAGGTATTTTTAATATTTTCTTTTAATTCAAGTAATTGATTTTTAATTATTCCTAATTCTTGGCTAATTTCTATTTCTAGTTTTTTGGTCTCAATTTTTGGATCAATAATTTTAATTGATTTTTCTATTTCAATTCCTGGTTCAGTAAATTTAATAGGTTTTTCTAGTCTTAATGATTGGGATCAAAATAATGAAAGATTTTCTTGTTTTTGTCTATTGTCAGATAATGAGAGTCTTGGAACAGTAGACTCATACATTTTTATTGGGTATTTAATGTTAGGTAATGTTCGTAATGTATTTCTTAAACTAGTTCCTACTTTTGCTACATCATTAAACAGTTGATCAATATATATTCGGTCAGTATTTTTAAATTCAATACTATGGTGTGAATTTGGTAAGGCATAACTAATTTGATAAGTTATAGAAAATGAATATTGTCCTTTAGTCATTAATTTCTCGATAGAACTTATATGCAATGGTAATAGTTTTGTTTAAATTTTGTGATTGTAATAGAATTCCTAATTTTAGACGAGTGTTGAATTTTATTTTTTTCATAAGCTAGGTTACCATTCATTATTCCAATTATTTGGTTATTTAAATTATTCGTTCATTTATCAACTATAGCCATTCTAATTGATAAATCAATTCCTTCCTAAAAAGTAGATTTTAATAACATTTGAACAGTAGATAAATTAATATAACCTATTTTATTTCTTTTATCTTCTGGTTTTGTTTTGCAATTGTTTATAAAGTTATTCTTGATTTATAAGACTAATTCGTATATGTCTATTATATTGATCAATTCGAACAGGAGGGGGGGTTCATGTACGATTTTTCCAAAATATATAATATTTTTGCGATTTATTAGATTTTTAAACAAATTATTATTAATATCTTGTCCAGCTTTTAAATTTAAATTTGATTTAGAAATTTGTTTTTGTTTATCATTAGATAATAAAGTAGTAATATGAAAAGTGCCAATAGATTCTGTTAATTCTAAGTTATCTATATCTAAGATGTTTCTTGACTAATTTTTTCTGTCATTTGAGTGAAAAATTCTTTGATGTTCGGCTAAAGTTTGATATAAAGTTTGTAATTCTTGATTATAAGTGTTATATAAATTAGTTACGTCTTCTAATCTTTGTTTAATAGGTAATATACCGATGTTAGCTATCAAAAATTGTAAATAAGCATGTCTTTCTTCATAATGATTTTTCTCTTGTTTATATTGTAAAACTATACTTTCAATATTTTCAATGTTAGTATAGAGTTGACTACATCTAATACACGGATTAGGCAGATAGATAAGTAGGTTGGTCATAGATATGTGTTTGAGAATAATGACTTTTGAATCGATTATATAGTTGTGTTAATTCCTCTTTTTCTTGCTCATATAGAGTTGTATGGTTCTGAATTATTTGGTGAAATGTGTTAAGCGTAGTATCAGAAGCATGTATAGATAACATAAAGTTATGAGTATTTATAAAAGCTTCAATACAGTTTTTACTTAGTTTCTTTTTCTTTTCTTCTCAGTATGTTTAATTAGTAAGTGAATAGATCTACAAGTATTGCAAATAGGCATAATTAATTCAAACATTCATAATCGATATTAGGATTAAATATTTTATCAAACAGATATTACATAAGAATAGGTCTAAATCCATAAATCAAAAGACTGTTAAAATAAGATAGAAGATCGTTGGTATTTAGATAGTTAAAGCTAATATTGATGAATAAAAAAATAGGTGTAAGGTAATGAATAAATCTTTGTTGATAATTGAGATGAAATAAGTAATAAATGATGTAAAGATAAAAACTGAGTGTAACATACCTGGTCTCTTTTTTCTCTTGTGCGCCAATCCCAGGCTTAGATGAGAGAGAGAAGGATATGGAAACAGAGAGTTTTTATTTCATATCACTAGGTTAAGTAATTTGATAACGCTTTACTTTCAATTCGAGTTTTAGGTAGTAAAGTGGTATTAGAGTCATCTTGACCCTCACCACGTTGCAAGGTTGAATCCCAGATTAATCAATGTGGGATTGGAATCTCGCTTGTGTCAGTATGGGCTGTGCAAGAGGGCCATGGTGGACTAGCTTAAGATAAATACTTCTTTTGTTCAAGGCATGTAATCCGAATGTGTACTGTGTTGTATGCAAAATAGGTACATATGAAAGTCCTAATTAGGCCTTTCAGTAATCTTTTGAAGTCAGGTTAAGATTTGAATGCTTGTAAAAATGTTATTGTAGCGAAAGATGAACAATAGGAAATCCTGAATTCCTACACAAACTAATCCTGAAGGAAGCTTTAGAAGAATGTTTGAGTCAGATTCGAGCTTTATTACCATACAGTTCCATTTATCATCTTGCAGTTGTGGCTTAGATTCAATTGGGGACAACATAACAAGTGGAATAGGAGGAGGAATTCCTTTCCCTTCTGCCTTAAGGATGTCTTGATTTTATATTATTACTTGTCCATACAACACATCAGGTGCATTAACCCTAGGGATCAGACTGTCAACAACGAGTTCTCATCAACAGTTGTGATAAAATCTTGCTCCATATTGCACAGCCGTGTGTGTGTGTATGTAGGCAAGTGGAATTGATATTCTAGAAAAAATCATTGGTCCACATATGGGAATTCCTAAGTAAAAATAGATTGTGTTAGTAAATTTAATTTTATGTATCTTTTTAGGTTAATGAAATCCTTGTACACTTAATACTTTAATGTCTGATTGTAACTTTTGCTTTCTTTTTTGCTTTGGTTTTTATCAGGAGAGTCAAACACAAAAGCCAAACACCCATTTAGCTACAGGCTGACTTGCTGGTTATAAATGGTTAGTTAATCTAGTTTTGAAAGCTAAAACTATGTCAAAAACCCAAAACTTTCTTGTTTGTTATTTTAACATCAAGTCTAGTTAATTAATTAACCCAGTGTCGTGTATCTTGTTTGAAGTGATCTTTACTGCAGATGAGATAATTTTATTATGGTAAGAAGCAAGCATCAACTTCTTAAACTGTTGTGAGAAACAGGGCAGACTGGACAGTAGCTTAGCAGTTATAAAAACTGGACTGTGTTGAATCAGTTAGGCAAACTGTTGGATAAAATGGTATGTTCAATTTAACCTTGTGGAAATAAGATGTAACAAGAAATCAGTAGTTGTTCTTCTTTTACAGCTGTCTTGTATCGTATTTTCTATCATACACAAGTACCACTGCACCAGAGCATTGTTACGCAGATTGAAAATTTTTAACAGTAAACATGGACATCCTAAGTTAGAAGATAAAACTGATATGTGCAATATAAATTTGTCATTTGTAATACAAACTTGTTGTTGACACTATAAATCTCCCACATACAATACAAATATAGCTATCTAGAGAAGCTTTAGTGTATATTTTTGCTTCCATAGATATGCATTGCTGAATTACTTGTCATATTGCATACTAAAATTTCATATACAATTTTATGCAAAAAGAGGTGTCCTTGCCATAAAAAAGAAAATAATATGGGTGTAAGAAATTGGAAAATATTATTTTTTGAGAATGAATAATGATAAAAGCCTCTCGGTAACTTTTATTCGGTACAGAACCGAAGTTACATCTGCTTCCATATGTTGAGCAGCAAGAAGAAAATTTTAGTGCATTATATATTTTTAGTATAGAAAGAAAATAGAAGACGAAACAGGATACTTAAAAAAACTATGTTAAAGAATCATGAGACTCTCTTTAAAGCATAAATGATGCAATTTTGCAAACATATATCTCAGAAATCGTCAGTACCCTGCAACCAACAGCAAATGATTTTCTAACTAATGTTCATTTTGAAGTAAAAGAATTCCACACTGTTTGACAATCAGCTGAATAGGGAATAAATGTGACTTTTGATTCGTGACGGAAAATTAAAATGAAGCCTCCTGACCATAATATGGCTTTAGCCAATATGATTCTTGAATAGAACCACCATCAAATGGTTCTGTACAGGGATGGTACCATATCAACACATGGTCTGACCTAACTAAACTAGCTTCATATGATATATGGGAATCATATATGAGCTTGAGTTCATCACCTTGTTGTACTTGGATGCTGAATTTGCACAAGAAGAGTTCAGTCTCTCTTTTAATCATGTTCCTCAATTGCATTGACAAAGACTTATGCGGTCCAAATGCTATGCAGAAAGCAATTCCTTTGAATTGGTCACAATCCATTGGCAACTGCTTGGTTACTGAAATTTCCTGGCTTCTATCATAAAAGAATTCTGGAACTTCACTATGACAGATGAAAACTCTGCAACATAAGCTCTCATAAATGTGATGGAAATCACAGTTAAAAGTAAACTGCATGAATGCATTACAAATTTGTTATTGACGGCTGTCTTTAACAACCTTACATTCCTGATAATAACTTACTTAGTTGTTCTTATTTGATCTTTTGTACGTCCCAGTAAATCACAACCACCTTGTCGAGCAAAAGGATACAAAAAAATCTTAGCCATATTTCATAGTCAAATGGTAATTAAAGGTCTAGAAGAAATATCTTGGATTACTACCCACCTTCATTTTTGTAGGATGCAAGAATTTCATCAGTGATTTCAAGAGTTTTCTGTGCAAATAAACCCTCAAAACCACCTGTTGACAGATGAGAATTAGAATGTATAGTCCAAAGAACCCTTGCTTTTCAGTTATTACAACACATTGGCAAAATAACTCCAGTTTTATAATGGAAAGGAGGGAAACAAGCAAACCAAATTTTTGGTCTAAGGATGAATGAGTAGATGTTCACATGAGAATGCCATGTCAAAAAAAAAAAAAGGCTTACCTAGAAATCCAAGTAAAGTATTGCTTAGGTTGTGAAGTTTAAGAGCATTGTAAAGACCCCATATGACATTTTATCCTCCAGGAGATTATTGGCCACAAAAGACTACTCCCACCCTGTTGAGAGACAAACATTAAAAAAAAATGTGATTGACCTTCATGTATCAGTCCAGACAATACAAAAGTGTAATTCAGAAAACAAATCAGAAAGGGGTACAGAATCCCCAAACAGTTACCTGATAGTGGGATGCTCGGTTATTATCTAAGCATCGGGAACTTTTGCGATTGGCCTGAGAAAATGAGCCAAAGGTTGACCGTAAGTGTTGGGAAAGGATCTATTTATGATGTGAGCATCAACTGGGTCAGCAGCCGCTGCTGCATCACCAAATTCAACTCTCACAGTAGTTCCCTGAACAATGGTAAGGGATCTAAACGACATTATCATAAAAGGAAATCCACGCATTTAGACAGATCTAAACAGCAAAATCAATTTGAATGAAAGGATGATGTCAAATGTAAGTCTAAAGACATGGAACCAACCGAAAAAGAAAGTAAGAAGAGGGAATGGAACGGGTAGAGATACCTAAAGACAGGGAGGAAGTTGAGGTTGGTATAGAGATCGGAGGTCTTGAAAAGGAGAGAGCTCTCTGGGAATGTCATAATCAGAATCCATAGGAGACGGCGTTGAATAGGAAATAAGTAGGTAAGAGAAGAGACTGAGGTCTCTCTGTCTGTTTGTGTGTCACTGAGGAGACACCGATGAGGAAGCACGAGAGTAGTAGTGCCGTTGATCTGCGCGAACGAGATTGACGGGAGTGGAAGTTTTTGGGAGAGTAAAGCATCTTTGTTTTAGGGATTTTGCATAGACGAAGAGAAGAATCGGGGAAAAATAAAAAAAGCTATCAATCTCATGGTTTAGCAGATGATGGGTTCGCTATTATTAGGTTGCGGATATAAATTTGCGACGTTTTATCAATAAAACGTCGCAAAAAATATTACAAATTTGCGTTGTTTTACTCAAACATCGCAAAAAATTTAAACTTTTTGTGACGTTTTTAAAATATCGTAAAAAGTTTTCACAATCCGTGACGTTTTATCAATAAAACGTCGCGGATTGTATTATTTTTTGTAGTGTAACTAGTTAAAATTACCCAAATTTTATGTGGTAGCCTTTTGTTTAATTTCCAATTGCCATAATTAGTTTATATTTTGACTAATTTTATTTTTACAATCAAGTTTAATTTTCTAGACCTTTGTTTTTCATTCTAAAAGTTTAGGATTTATTTTTTAGGAATTTTTTACTAGTTTGAAGTTTAATTAGACTTTTGGTGTCAAACTTGAAATTTAAAAGAGGTTTGAGCTGAAAATAAATGGAAATGGAAGTAAGGTCTGATTTGTAAAATAAGGAAAGAGTACAAGTTAATTGGCAAAAGAAAGAATGGAAAAAGAAGCTAACATAGCAAGTAACAGAACATAAAATACTGCAATGTTCAGAGATCTACATTAAGTGCTAATATCTTTTAAAAGGTGCAAGTAAATTCTTATTGTTAATTATAGTACCACGTTATTCTTTAATATTTTCAAAACACTATTAATATCACTCTGGTAAATAGGTTGTCAACTTAGCTTATATGACATTACAATTGATAATCTAGATCTAATAGACACTAACCTTGTCTCATAGATAATTTCCTTAAACATTGATCAAATATCTGATTTGAAACTCAACATTTATAAAAGATCTAAGTAACCATTATTATTATTTTAAGAACCACTTTTTTATTTTATTTAAAGTGTAATAAGTTCCATTTAATAACATTAAAGTGTAAAATATTATTAAAAAATAATAATAATTTACTTGAACCATTTGTAAATGTTGAAGTGTAGATCATATATTTAGACTAGAGTGGTTGGTTTTTAACTTTAGAATGGATGTTCGCTTAATGAAGGGTATCATAGGTGCTTCTGTCCTTACTAATGATTTATATTTTAATTTGTCACCTAACTCCTCGTTCTTTAGCTTTCGATCATCTCTTACATCTTTAACATCACCATCTTCTTTACAACTTTCCTTTTGCTCTTTTAGGCACGCTGTAAGAGTTTTCCTCCTTCGAATTCTTCAATGTCTTGCTAATATTGAACTCAACCTATTCATCACAATTCTAAAGAATTATTTTCCCTTATGCACATCCACAAAGGCTCTTCCTGTATTCATAAAGGGTCTACTAAGAACTAATGAAAAATTTTGGTCCTCTTTAAAGTCTAACAATACGAAATCTATAAGAATAATAAACTTTTCTTCTTTAACTGGCACATCCTCCACCATGCCAAATGGTTTCTTTATATATTAATGCGCTAACTGAATAAGTAGGGATGTTGGTTTCACATCTCCTAGCCTCAATTTTTTGAAAATAGATAAAGACATAAGATTAATACTTATACTTAAGTCACATAAACACTTAAAAAATTCTAAATTACTAACTACATAAGGTATGGTAAAACTCCCCAGATCTTTCAATTTTGAGGGCATGTGGCTGGTAATTATGAAGCTAAAACTGTTCAACAAGGAAACTGTCTGATTGACCTCTTAAGTCTCATTTTTTTATAAGATGTCTTTGAGAAACTTTGCATACTTGGGCATGTTCTCCAAAGCCTTCATAAATGACAAGTTAATTTGCAATTTCTTTAACTTCTCTACAAACTTTTAAAATTACACATCCATTTGATTCTTCTTTAGCCTTTTGAAAATGGGATCTTTGGAACATATAGTGGGGGAGAGAAATATGGACATTTCTCTCTCTTCTCTATTAACTCAAGCTTTATGATTAATGATTTTGATGATAACTATATAATATTTTAAATTTCAAATCAGATTTATTTCCCTATATAGTTATTAATATATTTCTCAAAAGGAAAAAAATCATAGAATAATTGCTTTCATTCTTGTAGGAACCTTCTTTATAAACTTACCTTTTTAAAAATGGTTCTATGACAACCGGAATAATCATACTAATTTGAATAATCAGCTTTGAAAGCCTTGACACAATGTTCTTTTTAACATCTAAATATTGAAGATTTCAACATAGATAATATCGAAGATTAAGCAATGAATAGTTGAAGAAAATATCTACTTAAGGAAGAGCCACCGCATTTGCAAAAAATGAGACACAAACACGAAACTTGCGAAATATCTTAGAGCATCAATATTCTTGAAAATTATATCAAACTCTTTGTGCTTTAAAAAGTGATATCACTCTATTAAGAGAGACTGTAAAATCCTTTATACAATTTTCATTGAGAGCTTGCATAGGCTAGCAAAATACTACCACTATAAAAGGTTAAAGAACCTTGAAAAATATACACTTGTGAGCTTGAAGATGCTAGTCAAATTTCTACTTTGCTTTTATAGTGAAATACTCAAGTTGGATATTTGGAGACTGGACGTAGGCTTTGTTATAAACGAAACCAATATAAATCTAATGTGTCATTTTCTCTCTTTCTAACTTTTAAATTTCCACATTATAAGTTTGTGTTTTTCAAGAGGCTCCTTCAGTTTTACAATAAGCTCCTTCAGTTTTTATGTCGCAAGAGGTTCCTTTTGTTTTTAAACATTAGCAGGCTCCTATCGATTAACATACTCCCTTCTTTTTGACCACTAACAAGCTCCTTTTGATTAAACAGACTTCTTTAGTTTTGAGCATTAGCAGGCTCATTTCAATTAATAGGCTCCTTTCTTTTTCAACGTTAACAAGATTCTTTCTAAAGTTTATAGGACCCTTCTTTTTATAAATTTAATTTGTAGCAGGATATTATCATTTTGAAAGTTCCTTTAATTTTTTTACACACAATTCACTCCCTCTTGTGTGTGTTTGCTTTATCATTCTCCTATTTTCTATTCTCTTTCTCTTGGTCTTCTTCTTAGTGTGATTCAATTTTCTTCTCAGTTGGTTCTTCCAATTCTTTCCCACTTCTAAACATGATAGCTTTTAGTTGCTTCCTTAGATTAAACTTCAAGATGCTTAGGAAACTCCCCACACTTTATATAGAAAATGCATTGGTTAATTAACCCACTTAAACCTCCAGATTATCGATAGAAGTGGCATGGTTTTTGGAATTTAATTAAACTTGGTTTCCATCCTCTTGTGGGTCTCATCTTGGCTCATGAATTTGGAATTTAATACATCATCAACTTATCCATATTCAGTTTTAATAAACCAAAACTATCTTGTTATTATTATGGTAGGCCTTTAGCTCTTATTAGATTCCCTGCAACATTGTTATACGAAGAAAATTTTGGTGGTTCTTCCTCCCAAAATTATAAGTATTAGAATAAAGGTTATTATTACTTTGATTATATTGTGCTCTCATATAGTTGAGCTGCTCCATATTATTGTTTTCCACTAGAAAGTAATTAGTTGTGATATGACTTTTTCACCCATATAATTTACATCCATGTTGAATTACCTAGATTATGTTAGAAGAAGTAGCTTCAGGTTGTTCAATTATTTGGCTAAGTTTGCCACTTCATTCTGTAATGTTGTCGTTGAATCTACAGTAAGAACTCCTCTTTGATCTCTAAAGGTTGGTTAATATTTACTCCTCTCCAACATTTAGAAACACTTGTTGTTTACCATCTCTTCCAATAAATCATATACGACATTTAGTAGCATAACGATTGCATTTTTTATATTTCCAAAATTTCCAAAGCCCCTAAAAATCTTTAAAACACTTCTAAATTCACACCAAATGCTCCATTACAAATTTTAGATTTCAAGTATACTCATAAGCAACCTTAAACAATTAAATCAGTTAATTTTTAAAAAGCTAAAACATATCCATGCATTTAATTTTAAAAAAGCATTTATATACATGTGTTCTTTACACAAAAATACAATCAAAACATATTCATAGATATGCAATAGTTCCCAAAAAGTGTTTACAAGGTAAGAATGCCTACACAGTAACACGTCACAAAGCTAACTACTCGTGAGGTGGAGTCCCTACTAGTGAAACTCCTGAGCATTCACCTGGGAGGTTTTATTTTAAAAACATAAAATAAAGTGTGAACTAAATGTGTTCAGTGAGTGTTAGATTTTCTATTCAAATCATATTTAATAATTTAAACCTCCTTAAAATAAATTCATTTCATTTTGTGTAATAAAATACCAATATAGGACATATATGCTTCTTGAAACCAAATTAAATTAGTTTTTAAAATAAATTGTGGCGGCATTATTATTTTCATGAATTTTCTTACACAACATATCCTACCATTAATTTCTTTACCACATGGTACCCTAGGCATAAAGTCACGAAGTTAGTCTTGCATCGTTTACCCACAACTGGTTAACTAGTAGTTACAAAGCTAGTTCTACATTGCTTACTTGCAACAGGTTAATTGTTATAAACTGATAGTTATGAAGTTGGTTCTACATTACTTACCTCTAATAATTTTGACTAGCACTGTATATACTCTATATGTACAGAGGGTGAGATTTTACTAACTGACTCATTCTCTCTTTCTTTTTCTACTAATAATTCTAGACGCCCCTCGGACATTGTCATGCACTATCGAAATACTCTAATCGGTATAATAACATGTATAAAACCTAATAGTGTACCGTAGGCTAAAAATTATTTTTCTTAGTACCTTAACTTTTGGCATAGACTTTAAACCACTTAGTCAATAAAAAGCAAATCATACATTTACAACTCATATTATTTTCGAAATCAATTATGGGAGCATTATATATTAATACAATACTAATAAAATTCATAACCATATAATTTAATACATAATTTAAAATCATATGATCAATTCTTTTGCAAAGAAGTTATTCATATAAAACAATTAAAATATACTCACGATTTTCCAAATTTATCGCTAAGCACACTCACGCATTTTGTGCCTCTTCTTCACCTACACATATCACATTTCGGGTAGGCATTTATTTCCAAATTTGAAAATAAGGCATTAAAACTATATTTTTGGTTTAACTAAATTCGAGATTAGTGTTTAATTGCATAACACGTCTAATCTTACTTCTATTTTAGCCTCAATAAGCTAATCTATTGTTCTCCGTTTGAAAATCTAAATTTGAAAATTACTTAAATACCACCTTTTACCCATTCTAACTTATCAATTTCTTCAAAACACTATCTCACCCAATTAATTCACAATATGGCCGAATATGTAATACTATTAATGCTATATTTTTTCGTTTGTTTTTTCACAATAAAAACCTCAAAATTTCAGCTTATTTACACCATAACCATAATTAAACTTTAACAACTCACACCAATAACTACATTTCCTCTTAAGGTCGAATTGCCCTCACTACACACATATTATATATATATTCATTTCATTTTCTTTCCAATTTTTCAACACAATTCACTTAAGATCCATGCCAAGTGTCATCCAAACACATTAAACTAAAATTACAAATTTTTTCCAACAATTTTCTAGCCTGGCCAAATTGACACCTTAATTTTCCTTCCATTTTCTTAACATATCATATCACAAATACATGTTTTAAAACCTATAACATTATTCAATTCATATAATATCATCCCTAACCATTTAACCTCAAACATCTTGAAACTTACATAAACTTCACCTAGTCCAAATTCATCATCTAAGCCACCAATCAATTTCATTTTTTATTTTCAACACACTAATTAGCTTCTTACACATATGAATTGAAGTCCAAACACATAAAATGAAATCAAAACAATTTTTAATCACAAAACCCTAACCTTGACCAATTCTTTCAAGCTTTCAACCCTTGGTTTACTTTATTGCTTTTAGCCCTTAAATGCTTCCAAGCTTATGATCTATTCCATGGCAAGTCAAAAACCACCACAAAACTAGTAGCTTAATCTAGGCAAACTTACCACTTTTTCTTTCAATCTTTTGATAATTGATAAGTACTTAGACTTCATCAAAATATCTACAAATCATATCATAAATCCATTGAAAACTGGTTGCCGTCTTCTTCTTTTTCTCCTTCACCGAATTCCACTTTAGCTTATCTTCTTTCCCTTTTCTCTTTCACTCTCACGGTTAACAAACCAAATGAACCAATTGATGACTATTTTTTTTCTTTTTATATTCTCCATTAAAAGAAAAAGTTCGAGATTTTACAATCACCACTTTTTATAAAATTTCGTCCTCAATATTTAGCTGCATATACTCATTTAAAACAAGTAGGGATGCAAAGTACGCATCTGCTACTCAGGCTCCCATTTAGCTTTCTCTATCGCGTGATTCGTCTACAATACTATAACCAAAGGAATAATGTTATTACGCAGAACTTTTTCTCTGCGATTGAGGATCTGGACTAGTTCCTTCTTAAAAGTCCAATCTTCCTTTAAGTTTATCAATTGTTTTGCAATTATGTGCAAAGGGTCCACTAGGTATTAACTAAGCATAGATACATGGAAGACGATGTGAATCCTTGCAAGCTCATTTGGTAGGTTTAATTGATACACCACTGACCTAATTCTTTTGTAATCTTATACGGTCCTATGTAACGCAGACTTAGCTTACCGCATTTCCCAAACCTAAATACACCTTTCTAAGGGAAATCTTGAGAAATACTCTATCTCCAATCTCAAATTCAAGATCCTTACAGCAATTATCCGTATAGTTTTTCTACCTATCTTGGGCTATCTTTAATTTGTCCCAAATAACTTGAATTTTTCTATTGTCACTTGTACAAGTTCAGGACCTATCAACTTCCTTTTACCTACCTCATCCCAACATATTGGAGTTCTACATTTTCTTCTAGAAAATTCCTCACAAGGGTTCATGCTAATGCTAGTTTGATAACTATTATTATACACGAACTCTATTAGTGGTAGGTGTGTCTTCCAACTCCCCCTAAACTTTATAACAAAAGACTTAAGTATATCCTCAAGTGATTGGATAGTCCTTTCTGATTGTCCATCTACCTAGGGGTGCAAGGTAGTGCTAAACTTTAAGCGTGCACCTAAGGCTTTCTATAAGCTAGGCCAAAATCTCAAGGTAAACCTAGGGTTGCAGTCTGAGACAATAGAAATTAGTGTACCATAAAGTCTCACTATATTGTCCATATAAAGTTGAGCTAACTTGTTTAAGGGATAATCATTCTTAGTTGGAAGGAAATATGTAAACTTTGTTAACCTGTCCACTATCACCCATATAGCATCATGCCCCCTCTGACTCTGTCGAAGTCCTACTACAAAGTCCATAGTAATCTTCTCACACTTCCATTCTGGGATAAGGAAGGGTTGCATTAATCCCACATGCTTCTTCTAATTTTACCTGTTGATAGGTTACCCATTTAGAAACGAACTATGCTATTTCCTTCTTCATCCCTCTCCGCCAATAATGTTCTTTGAGAGTGCGGTACATTTTAGTGCTACCCGGATACATAACGTAAGTTAAGGAGGGAGTTTCCTCTATGATCTCTTTCTTTAAGTCTTCTATATATGATACACATAATCGTTGTCCCCTCATCACTGTACCATCTTCCTTGATTGAAAGATCTATTCTCTGCCCAATCTCAACTTTGTTCTTCAACTTCATCAACTGTTGATCTTGTTTTTGTCCCTTTCTAACCTGATCAACCAAAATGGGGCAAACATGAATGGTAGCAATTATTGCCCCTAAGCTTTCCATATCCAATCTCACTCCTAGAGACCTCATTTTCACTAAAAGTGGAAGATATATCATCTTCAGTTGTGTTATCGAACTGGTAGGACTCCTACTTAATGCATTAGCCATTACATTGGCTTTTTGGGGTGGTACTCTATCATACAATCATAATCTTTTATTAACTCTACTACCTCCTCTGCCTTATGTTTAGTTCCTTTTGAGTGAACAAATGTTGTAGACTCTTGTGATTTATGAAAATCCTTCAAGAAACACCATACAGGTAATGCCTCTAAGGTCTTAATGCAAAAACTATTGTTGCTAACTCTAGATTGTGGGTGGGGTAGTTCTACTCATGCTTCTTCAATTGCCTAGAATCATAGGCTACAAGTTTATCATTCTGTATGAGAACACACCCTAACCCCTGTTAATATAAGTACAGGAGTTGTCATCAGTCTTTCTTTAAATTCATCAAAACTTCATTGATAGGCATCTGACCACTCAAACCTGTCCTCTTTTTGCGTCAACTTGATCAGTGGGGTTGCTATTCTAGAAAATCCTTCAAAGAATTTCTTATAATAGCCTACCAATCCAAGGAAGTTATTGGCTTTCGTCACAGTGGTAGGAGGTCTCCAATTGATAACATCTTTAATCTTTTGGGGATCCTCACTAAGTCCTTTAGCTGAGATGACATTACCTAAGAAAGAAACCTTGTCTAGCCAAAACTGGCACCTACTAAACTTAACATATAGCTGGTGCTCTTGTAGGGTTCTTAATACTATCCGAAGGTATTTTGCATGCTCCTCATGACTGCCTGAGTGCACCAATATGTAATTAATAGAAACGATCACAAACTTATCTAGGTACTCAAAACACCCTATTCATTAAATCCATAAAAGCAGTTGAAGCATTCATTAAACCAAAGGGCATAACTAAGAATTCATAATGCTGGTCACTAGTTCTAAAGATAGTTTTCAGAATATCCTCGCTGCAGACTTTCAACTAATGATATCCTGATCTTAGATTAATCTTCGAATACACCTTGGAATCTTGTAGCTGATCGAATAAATCACCAATCCTTGGGAGTAAATATTGGATGTGCACTATCACTCTATTCAGTTGTCTGTAATTGATACATAACCTTAAACTTCCATTCTTCTTTTTAACAAATAGGACTGGAGCCCCCTATAAAGAAGTGTTGGGTCTTACAAAATCGTTATCTAATAACTCCTTCATTTGCACTTTCAATTCATTTAACTCTGTTGGAACCATTCTATATGGAGTAATTAAAATCGATTGGGGTTCTGAAGTTAAATCTATCTCATACTATATTACCTTATTTGGGGGTAATATTGGAAGATCCTCTGAAAACACGTTGGGGAACTCCTTGAACATTGGAATATCTCCTAATGAAACCTCCTCATTACCTTGTTCAATCATGTAAGCTAGATATCCTTATCATCCTTTACAGAGCACTTTACTAGCTACCATGACAATCACTATATTAGTGGGAAGAAGTTTCCATATCCCACGAACTCCTTTTTAAAACAATCTACTACCATGCGATGCATAGATAACCAATCCATTATGAGAATAAAATACGATGTATGGATAACCAATCCATTATGAGAATAACATCAATGTCTAGAATATCCAATATGATTAGGCTTATTGGAAACTCCTTCCCTCGATTAGTACTTTAGTATCTATGAACAATCTTTCAACAAAGAGTGAACTTTCCATTGGGATGGAAACTATTATTCCAATGTCTAATAATTGAGGCTCAAAATTCAATTTTGTAGAAAACTTATAGACATAAAAGAATTTGTAACATCGGGATCTACTAAAGCATATGTATCTTGATCAAAGACAAAAATCATACCGATGACTGCATCTTGTGTGGCATTGGCCTCCTACAGAGTGATTGCGAAATCTCGGGCCTGTACACGGGGTCTACCTGCCTGTCCTATAGGGGTTACTCCCCTACCCCCTAAACCTCTACTTGGTGTAGTAAAAGTCGACCCTCTGGATTGAGAAGCCCGACTGCCCTGTCTATAACCACCTCTAGCTTGTGAAGGTGTTGAAGATCCAACCATTGACCTCTCTACAATGACTTACTGTGGACAATCTTTGATAAAATGACCCTCTTAACTATAGTGGAAACAGCCTGTCATATTCATCTGACACTCATCTAAATGTCTTTTTCTGCATATTCATCTGACATTCAACTACTTAAAAACCTAATTGATTGATCAATAATTCAAATATTTAGGATTTGTTGAATTCTTTCCTATAATTGCTACATTTTTTATAAGAGAAATGGAATTGATTTTCTTCTAGACAAGAAAAAGTTTAAGTGTGGAGATATTTGATGTGTATGTACCACACATATTTTGTTAAGTATTTTACTTAATTTTAATGTTAAATTACCTTGGTTTTAATATCTTTTAAAGTATTTGTATAAATTGGATATTAAGATGATATTATTCAATAATTAAACACAATTCTAAGTAAAAAAAATACATAAATTCATATTTTTTGGAGGAACTTGGTCTAGCCCATGCCCATAAAAGTAAAGAAATTCAGTACTTTTCAAATAACATTAAGGAAGATTATTGAGGGTTGGTTATAAAGAGTAATGAAAAGCTAAATTTCCCAGAAAAAGCTAAATTTAAATATTATAAAAAGAGAACATTTAAATCGCAAATATATAATAAAAGAAGTAAAAAGTAATATTATATTAATGTCGTAAATACTTGTGAAAAAAATTTAATTAAAAAGAGAAAAAGGAGATATCACTAACAGAAATTATAACTTTAATCATCAACGTTGGTTTATAACTTAATAAGTTGAGAAATATAATGATTCACAAACAATACTTATCTTACCTCAAATTTAAAAAGGAAAATTTCTTTCTAGTGTATCTTTTCTTTCATAAAGTTGTCGTTCATGAAAGTTCATAACAAGCTTTTCAAGACTTTTCTCTCTTTTTGTTTTTTTAGAAAACGAATGGGCATGCAGTTTAGTGGACATTTATGTTGTTAAGTATGGAATGAATGAATACTAATCCACCGATGGCATATTAAAGAAATATAAAGAAAAATCCTACAAATCGTTTGCCAACGGCCAGTGACGTACACATTTCATCTCATCAAAGCAACCGCTGATGACTTGGGAAATTAATTAAGAAAGACTTCCTAATTAACGAGTAAAGATGTGAGGCTTGTGACTTATTTCTCTGTCTTAACGTGTTTCTTCACCTAGCTGATCTCATCGAAGCAAGTGCTAATGACTTGAGAATTTAATTAAGAAAGACTTCCTATTAGCGTGTAAACATGTGGGGTTTGTGACTTATTTCTGGTGTTCCCACTTTACTTGCAATTAAGTAATTATAATATATAGAGTCTTCGTCTTCATATGAATTATAGTAATTAATAAACTTAAGTAAATG
>JANZXP010000194.1:4693374-4716670 GCA_027576715.1 Erythroxylum flavicans
AATCAAAGTGAGGGGATCGGTTGGAAGAGTGTGAGTTGGATATTTTTACTGAACATGCTTCAGTATTTTGATGATATATTAATCTGTAGAGCACAAATTGTGATGATTATTATCTCTAAATAAACTACAGACATAGAGACACAAATTATCTGAAGAAATTGAATTTTAATTCAGTCTCTAAGACTTTCAATTTCTGGATGGAATTTGAGTATAGTGTACTACTTTAGTATAACAACAGTCTGAAAATGTTTGGGCTATAACTTTTAGATTTCTGAACCAAATGGAATGATTTTGGTGTCATTAGAAATTGAACAGGGTTCTATAGTCGGTCCGCTACCCCTGGATGTTGAGGATGTCCTTGGGGTGTCCATTACTTATGTGAATAAGGCCTATATTATATAGTATATAACTTCGATCATAGGGATCGATTTCTAGTCGCATAGCTTTATAATAATTCTGTAAAGCTTCTGCATAATTTCCTTCAGATTGAGCAGACATCTGTTATGGTAGTCATTCGATTCAAAGAATCTCCATTCCAGAACCGTATGTGAGATTTTCATCTCGTTCCGATTTGAGGTTTCCCGAAATCTATCCTGAAGTTGAAGAAATGAGTTTGCCCACGTTTTTATGACTCCAAATGTTGGGCTCCGGAAATAGGGTCCAACATTGTTTGGTATCAGAGCTTAGGTTTTTCCTAGGCGTAGAGTGCATGGTAGGATGAATTGTTATGCTATATGATTAATTGTTTGCATTGTTAAATTGATTGATTGCATTAAATGACATGCATACATGTAAAAAATAGGATTGAAATAAAATGTAAGCTAATCGTTAGTGTTTTTACTGAAGGAATGAAATGCCACCTCGTAGGAGGACATCAGGAATACTGCAAGGATCGATTGCACCAAGGTAGGAGAGTACCGATGAGTCAATAGCTCTAGGAAATGCCGAGGCTTCTGTAGGGCATGGTAGTGAGCCCACTCGATCACAGACACAAGAGTCACCTGTTCTGCCAGAACAAGTGCCTCCCTTGGATCCGAGATTGTTTCAGGCATTTACTCAAGCCTTTGTCCAGGCTATGGGTCAAATGTCGTAGGCTTATGCTTCAGCCCCAATTAAGAAGGGGAAGCAGATCGACAAGCTGAGGAAGTATGGGGCAGTGGATTTCTATGGGACCACGAATCCAGAAGAAGCCGAGACTTGGATGAGAAATATCGAGAGGATACTGGATCAAATGGATTGTGAGGATGTTGAGAAGTTCCTGCTGTAAACATTTTACAGCAGAGTGAACCCACATACTAGAGGCACCATCGATGAGGCGTCGGGAGGATCGCTAATGAGAAAGATGGTGGATGAAGCAGAGGAATTAATAGAGGAGATGGCCAGTAATAGCTGTTTATGGGCTAGTGAACGCAGTAGGCAACCTACTAACTTTAAGGAGTTATCGCTATCAATCAAATGACAAAAATGCAAGCTAAAATCGATAACTTGACGCGACAACTCAGTAATATGAAGGCATCATCCTCAGCTACGGTAAAGGTTGCGTAATTGAAGTGTGAGCTATGCAGCCAATTGGATTATGATACAGTGGACTACTATCTGATAAGAGACGATAACTCAGAGCAAGTGAATTATATGGGGGCCTAATTTGGACATAGAGGGAGTAATAATCCCTACTCCATCACATATAACCCCGGGTGGAAGAATCAACCAAACTTCTCCTGGTCTAAAAACAATAATGGAAGGCAGTTCAGACCCCAAGGACAATCGAGCTTTCAACAGGAAAAAAAAAGTTCAATGGAAGCAAAATTGGACAGGATTTTAAATAAGCTTGGGACTTTAGATAATGCACACAAGAAGTTGGAAGATAAATTTGAGCAAGTCACTAAAAGACATGCATCTTCCATTCATAATTTAAAAGCCCAAGTGGATCAACTGAAAAATGCCTTTTTTAATGTAAAAGTTTGGAAATGTTCCTAACACTTCAAGAAATAAATTAAAGGAGTAGCTAAAAGCTATCACATTTTAGAGTGGGAAGGAAATTGAATAGCCCACAAAGACAAGAGAGGAGTCTGCCGAGCCAATAGAGAAGAATTAAGAAAAGGAGAAAGAAGTGGAAATGAGCGAATACCCTCCTTATGTTACACCTCCACCATATCAACCCAAGGTACCTTTCCCTCAATGATTGCAAAAGAAGAACTTAGATGAACAATTTACAAAGTTCGTTGAGAAGCTAAGGATGTTATAGATAAATCTCTCATTTGTTGAGGTGTTAGAACATATGCCGAAATACGCAAAATTTTTAAAGGATATATTATCTAAAAAGTGTACCTAGGAGGAAAATCAGACGGTAGCCCTAATTAGCACTTGCAGTTCAATAGTCACCAGTCAAATGCCTTCAAAATTGAAAGATCCAGGAAGTTTCACAATACCTTGTGTGGTTAGTAAATTGGAATTCGCTAAGTGCTTGTGCGATCTGGGAGCTAGCATCAACTTATGCCTTTGTCAATATTCAGGAAGTTAGGACTGGGAGAGGTCAAGCCTACCTCGATCCTAATTCAATTGGCAGACTAGTCCATTAAAAGGTCATTGGGAATAGTGGAAGATGTATTGATGCAAGTGGACAAGTTCATTATTCCAGTAGATTTTGTGGTTCTGGATTTTGAAGAAGATAAGAACTGCCCACTGATCTTAGGTCGACCTTTTATGAATACGACAAAAACCATAATTTATGTTCACGAAGGTAAATTGACACTTTGAATAGGAGAAGATCAGGTTGAATTCAATATGAATAAGACTTTAAGGAATCCAATAACGTGTAGTGCATGTATGAAGGTTGAAATATTAGATCACCAACTGCGAGAACAAATTGAGAGCTACATTGCAGAAGTGAAGTATTTGGAAGTAGAGGATGATGATGAACACCAGAATCCTGAATCTACAAAAGATGATGAGATAGAAGGAACAGATGTTCCAGTGCATCAAGACAAATTAGTTCGGACCGAAGCACCCACTCCACCATCCTCAGAGAAGCCTCCGATATTAGAACTTAAGCCTTTACCTGTATACCTCAGGTATACCTTTCTTGAAAAAGGTAAAACCTTACCGATAATAATCTCTAACCAATTGAGTGAAAAATAGGAAAGTAAAGTGGTGGAGGTCGTCAAGAAGTAGATGAAAGCTATCGGATGGCAGATTACTAACATTCAAGAAATAAATTTGAATGTTTGCATGCACCGAATAAATTTGGACGATGGCTGTAAAATAGTGTAGGAGCATCAATGGAGGTTGAATCCTAACATAAAGGAGGTAGTTAAGAAGGAAATCATTAAACTCCTCGATGTAGGGATAATTTATCCCATTGCTGATAGTGAGTGGGTCAACCCAGTGCAATACATGCCTAAAAAGGGAGGAATGACAATGATAGAAAGCGAAAGTGGAGAAGTAATTTCGACAAGAAGAGTCACAGGATGGAGAGTATACATAGATTATCGAAAACTTAACTCAATAAATAAGAAGGATCACTTCCCTCTTCCATTCATAGACCAGATGATAGAAAGGGTAGCTGGGCATTCGTTTTATTGTTTCTTAGATAAACACTTAGGCTACAATCAAATTTTTATCTACCCTGACGATCAGGAGCAAAACCATATTCACTTGCAGTTATGGGACATTTGCTTACAGATGGATGCCCTTCGGACTCTACAATGCCCCAGCCACATTTCAGAGATACATGATGTCAATTTTCATGGACATGATTGAAGATATAATGGAAGTATTCATGGACAACTTTTCAATCTTTGGAGACTCTTTTGAAAATGTTTAATTAATTTGGATAGAGTTCTTCAAAGGTGTGAAGAATCACATCTAGTGCTGAATTAGAAAAAAATATCATTTCATGGTACAAGAAGGGATAGTGCTAGGCCATAAAGTCTCACATTAAGTGTCTGAAGTCAACAGAGCAAAGACAGAGGTGATAGGGAAGCTTACACCACTAAGTAATGTAAAAGGTGTGTGAGGATTCTTAGATCATGCTGGGTTCTACCGTCATTTCATCAAAGATTTTTCACAAATTGCAAGACCTTTAACAAACCTCTTAGTTAAGGATCTACCCTTCATGTTTAATGATAACTGCATGTCTGCATTCAATACTCTAAAGGAGGCATTAATTTCAACACCAATGTTATAACCACTAGACTGGACATTGCTATTTGAAGTAATGTGTGATACAAGTGATTAGGCCATAGGTTACGTTTTGGGTCAACAAAAAGACAAGAAGTTGCATGCAATCTACTATGCTAGTAAGACTCTTGCAGGACCCCAACTGAATTACACCACTACATAAAGGGAATTACTCGTAGTAGTGTATGCGTGTGATAAGTTTCGACAATACCTTTTGGGATCAAAGATGATTGTATTCACCGACCATGCAGCATTGAAATACCTTTTCAACAAGAAAGATGCAAAACCTAGGTTAATTCGATGGGTGTTACTTTTGTAATAATTCGATTTAGAAGTAAGAGATAAAAATGGAGCTAAAAATATGGGAGTTGACCACCTATCCAGGCTTGAGGGAGGAGAATGCAAGCTAAATGATGATATTAACGATAATTTTCCCTATGAAACTTTAATGTTACTCGAGAGCTTGACTACACCTTGGTTTGCAGATATCGCCAATTATGTGGCCAGTGGTAAACTTCCCTTATATCTCTCTTACCAGCATCAGAAGAAGTTCTTGCATGACTGTAACTGTTATATATGGGACGAGCCAACCCTATATAGAATTTTTGCAGATGGGTTAATGTGACATTGTGTCCCGGATGAGGAAATGTTAGACATCCTTACGCAATGTCATGAAGGTCAATATACTGGACATTATGAAGCCAACAAAATAGTAGCTCAGATACTTGAAAGTGGATTTTACTTACCACAGCTATTTAAGGATGCACAAACCTATGTAGCACAATGTGATCGATGCCAGAGGATAGGTAACATATCCAAGGGGGATGAGATGTCGTTATCAAATATTCAAGAGGTAGAGATCTTTGATGTCTGGGGCATTAACTTTATGGGTCCATTTCCAACTTCGATAGGGAACATATACATTCTAGTAGGAGTCGATTACGTCTCACGATGGGCTAAAGCGATAGTATCTCCAACCAATGATGGGAAGGTGGTGCAAAAGTTCATTAAATGGCTATTTAATCAATTTGGAGTGCCACGTACAATAATAAGAGATGGAGGCACACACTTTTGCAACAGATCTTTTAATGCCCTCCTAAAACGATACAGAGTACGCCACTGAGTGGCTACACGTTACCATCTACAAACTAGTGGTCAAGTGGAAGTTGTCAACCGAGAGCTAAAACGAATTCTAGAAAAGACAGCGAACAATTCCCGAAAGGATTGGGCAGTAAACCTAGATGATGCTTTATGGGCCTATAGGACAGCTTTTAAGAAACCCATTGGAACAACTCCATATAGACTCGTGTATGGAAAAGCACGTCATTTGTCGATCGAACTAGAGCATCGAGTGAACTGGGAAATCAAAGCATTAAACTTAGATTGGAAGTAAGCCAGCGAGAAGAGTCCTCTACAACTGGACGAACTCGAAGAGTTTCGTTTTAATGCTTATGAGAATGCCAAACTCTATAAAGAAAAGGGTAAGAAATGGCATGATGCTTGTCTCAAGTACAAGGAATTCAAAGTAGGAGACACCGTTCTACTATATAATTCCTGGTGAAGGCTATTTCCAGGGAAGTTGAAGTCTAAATGAAGTGGACCATTTATGGTGATTCAAGTTTTCGATCATGGAGCTCTCCAATTGGAAAATGCTAATAAAGAGACTTTCAAGGTCAATGGGCACAGGAGGCATCAACAAGCGAGGAATTGAAAAAAGAGGAAGAAGAGGACCAACACTGGATAAAGGTTTTGGATGCGCTCTCTAAAACCAAAAGAACATTACAGGAAGTAGTGCGTACACAAAGACGCCAGAGCTGAGAGATTTGCCGAATCCATCGGTATTTCGAAGTTCAGAGTGTTCAATTACCACCTCCCACACCAACACCACCTCCATCTCCTTAGAATTTGATTCTAACCCAAAATTTTTTCACTTCTATTTTGTTTTGTGTTGTTTATTTTCTGTTATTTTTATTTTTAACTTTAACTTTATCTGTTCTTTGTTATTTTCATTTCTGTTTTCATATTTCGTTTATGTATGTGTGTGTGTGTTTCCTTCTCACATTGAGGACAATGTGTTGTTCAAGTGTAGGGAGGGATTCTGTATTTTTCTTTTGTATGTGAATTTTGCATACTGTATGATAGTATTAGGTTACATGGTATGATGGTGTGAAGTGTGTGAATATGTCAATGGCATAGATTGAGTGAATTTGTTTTAATTTTGGACATAGTCTATTAGGTTGTGAACAATCATTAACCTACGAAATTAGTGAATTAGGGGGCCTTTAGATAAATATAGAGCCTAATTAGGACTTAGTGTAAATTTAGCACCATATAGATTGTCACAATCATTCATAATTTGAGGCCTTTTAACTAAGTAGCTTAACTAATATTTTTTCATAGAAACAAATAGTTTAAAGTAACAAGGTAGCCAATAAAAAAAGTGTTTAATAAGTGTTCAATAATCACTATTCTGCTGGCCTTCGAGTTATGAATAGAGCTAGTTGCCAGTTGAAAATGTGATGTAGCTGAGTAACTGGATCGACACGCATCACAAATGTGTTCCTTTGCGTAAAAAGGCTATAATGACGTTTCAACTAAGATGTTAGTAGATGACTTAGTCGAGTAAGCAGATTGACATTCATCACAAATGTTTGCCTTTAAATAAAAGGCTAAGTCCCGGGTTAAAATAATAAAAATAAAAATATTGTCTTTAAATAAATACCTACCAGACTTATGATAGGCTTGAAGTTTCATGGAACTATATTTAGGAACAGTTACCGAGTCTGAGGAACTGAAAAATTATTAATGTGTGTGCACAATTGAAAAGGGTAAATAGGTTAACACTTGGTCTTGAGTTAGTTGTATATTTAATTCAAAGCCTCTAGACACATGTTTTGAATGTTAATGATTTGACACAACTGATTGATTGTGTTTGAGATTAAATTAATTTTATGAAGATCGAAGCCATCGTCTCATCACTACATTGTGAGTTTTGTGCTTTGTGTTTTGTGTGTTGTTTTGTTTGCTTGAGGAAAAGCAAATGTTTAAGTATGGGGATGTTGATAGTAGTGTTTTGTATAATGTTTTAGGGTTTGATTTGTTATGTATTTTGTGTTAAATTGAGTGTTAAGCATGCATGTAGGGCTTAATTAGATTAGTTTTTGTGTTTAAGTGTTTTTATGATTTAGTTTGAACCTTTGAGCTTAATTTGTATATTTTTTAGGTACCTTGATGTGTGTGCTAGTGTTGCAGGGTAAACAGGGAAGAACAGTGAAGATTTGAAGAGTTTCAAGCCAAAACATACTGGTCACGATTGTGCACATTGGCCACGATCGTGACAGAAGAGGGAGAGCCAGAGGTAGCCAGGCCACGATCATGCACCAAGAGCCACGATCATGTTAGAGAGCGTCAATTCAAGCCACAATCGTGCACTTCAGGCCACGATCGTGACAAAAAGGAAAAAGTGCCAGCCACGATCGTGAGTTGACAGAAAAACTCAATTTTTGGGTGATTTTTCAGACCATTTCAACCCCGAATTTGACCTAGAGCTGCTACCAAATAAATAGAACAATACCTAGCAGCCGCCAAAAGAGATTAGAGAGCCAAGAGAGCTGCACAAACGTAAGATTCTACCGAAAATCTGTGGAAAAACTTAGTTAGAGATCAATCGATTGAGAAAGGAGACGAAGGAAGAGAGGCACGGAGACATGCTTGATGCAACGTACTTCCCAGAACAGGTGGTTTCCTGCAGTTGTGACTCCAAGATTCATTCCGACAGTATCATCTAGTCTTTATTTCAATTTCATTGGTATATGGCATTTGAGATTGATTAGAATTATTTTTCGTTGAGTGTTGATTTTTCTATCTAAACTGACCATTGGGTTTATTTATTCTTGAGATTAATAAAATTGAATTAATTGTGTTTTATTTCGATTTATTGTGATTCAATTTGATTCTTCATAATTGGGCAATAAATTGAGAGAGTGAGCTGGTGAAAATCATCAATTTAGATTAACGAGAGTTAGGTAAATCAATAGGTGGAGAATTGAATCAAACTAGTAGAGTCGTGTAATGAAAGATTGAGCACATATTCCTGGTAAGTTAATAGATAGCATTAGAATTAATTTAAGTTTTGGACAAATTACGGATCGAGAGATTGCAATTTCCATAATTTGAATTAGAGTTTATTAATTAGGGTTAAGAATTATAACTCATGAGAGAGTAATTCACCCTAGGATCATCTAGGTCGATTAAATCAAAAATTTCATAATTGGGTAGATTTTCTTTAATTTCAAATAGATTCCCCCTTTATCTCGATTGGTCGCTTCTAAGTTAAAATTCGGATTATTTGTGTGAGTTTTCTTTTGTTTGTTCTTTTGGGTGCTTAATTTCTTGTATTTGATTCTCAATTGATTTAAATTTCTGCATTAGTTGTTAATTTAGGTTTACGAACTTAGCTGCCATTAAATTTTAGGACTAGTTCCCTTCCTCGTGGGATCGACACGCGAACGACCCGTGCGCTTGTGGAATTTACCGAGGTTATAAATAGTAAAACTTAGCTCGTGCATAACCTTGCGACTAGTATCCCCAGCGAATAAGGGACAGTATTAATGAGCCCGATATCTACAACGGATACAGGATAGTGACAAAGGCACTCAGTCACAACAATGTAGTCAATGAATGTGAGTCTCATGAACATTGCATATAACCTGAATTGTATGATTTGAATGATTGCAATGTAATGTTGAATTGAGTTGAACGAAAAATGTGAAAACTTATGTACAAAGTGTTTTGTGATAATTCATGAAAAATGAAATGATGTGAATTATTTGATTATATATGTTGATATGATATGTGTTATAAGTGAACCATCGAGGATGGTTAACTCACTGAGTTCGAAAAACTCACCAAAATTGTAACATTGACTTTTTAGGTTCGAGAGAGACATCATAGCTTCTAAGGTAGCTTAGAAGAGATCTAGTACAACTTTTGGATAGAAGACATGACTCAAAGGTTGGTCAGCTGAGACTGAAGGATTTAGACTAAATTTTTGAAAAATTCCTCATGTGAGTAACATGTTTTGTAGACAGAGTTGTAGACTCTGATAGGTTATCGATATTGTATAAACATAGATGTTATATGTAATGCTACATTATATCTTATGTTTTATGAAATGAAATGAGGAAATTTGTTTTTGAAGATCATTAGATTTATGTTTTAAATTATGATGCCCTAAGTTAGTGAAAGTGATATGGTTAGCGCGTCGCTTCCGTTGGGCATATACTCGAATATTTGGTGGACGTACAGACACAAATATCTGATGGGAGTGGTTTGCTATAGTTTTTGGTATCAGAGTATGGTTGGAATCTATAGGGATATATAGGAATGTTAGGTATATTGTGAGAATTTTGGATAGTAATCGAAGCTATTATTCTATTATAGGTCATCTGCTATAGGTGGTCAAGTTGGAAGGTCAGCTGACATAAACGACCTAGAGTCAGTAGGGGCTAGTAGGGAATCTTCTGTATCTCAACCGGAGAGAATGCCTCCAATAATTCCTAAGAGAAGAGAAATAAGGTACGACAAACTGCGACAGCAGGGGGCTGTGGACTTCTACATAAGTACAGAACCTGCAGAGGCCGAGGGATGACTAGAGAGAATGGAGATAATTTTTGATCAGATGGATTGCAAATCAGACGAGAAGTTTAACTATGCAGTTTCCCTACTGCAAGACCCAGCCTACCAATGGTGGGAAACTGTTCCAGATAGTACCACCAAGCCTTGTAACTTGAGGTGGGAAGACTTTTTGAGAGTCTTAAAGGAGAACTACAAACCCAAAATCTACCTAGATAGAAAGATGAAGGAATTTTTGGATTTAAAGCAGGGCAGTTTATCGGTGGCTGAGTATGAGATTAGGTTTAATGATTTAATGGGTTATGCTACTGCTTTGATTCCTCAGTATGATATTAGGTTTAATGAGTTAATGGGTTATGCTACTGCTTTGATTCCTACTGAGGAAGACAAGTGTCGAAGATTCAAAGACAGGCTGAACGTGGAGATTCGGAGGGGTTTAGCAATTTCTAATTTAGGTAGTTTTTCAAAACTATAGGCTGTATTGACCCGAATCGAGCAATTGTTAAATGACAGTCAGTCTAAATACAGATCAGAGTCCAGACTGAAGAGGCCCAGTGAATCTCAGGGCAATTATGACAGAAGGTTTAGCAAGTGCCAGAATAGAGCTTTTAGACCACCAGCTAGATCAAGACAGTCGGGGTCTAGACAAAGGGGTAGCTTCATACAGTCTGGTAGTGGAAGAGGTGCAGTATCGAGTCAGTTGCCAAATTGTGAGCAATGTAGGAAGAAGCACGATAGTGAATACTAGAAATTATCTGGAGCTTGCCTGCGATGTGGCTCATTTAAGCATCAGATCAGAGATTGTTCTGTTGTATTTAAAGCACCGTCTAGAAAGAGAGGAGGAGGAGTAACAAAAACTACTGTCCAGTAGAGCCGAGCTAGTGGGTCTGGGCAGAGAGGTCGTGGTAGAGACAGAATGAACTCTGGGAGTCCTACTGTCAAGACTGAGGTGCGGAGTAACCAATCGCAGTCTTAGGCCCAAGTGTATGCAATGACCAGACAGGAGGCTTAGGATTCTTCAGATGTCATTGTAGGTTTGTTACTTATATTTACGTTTGAGGCTTTTGCATTGTTAGATCCTGGATCTACATATTCCTTTATCATACCACATATGGCATCTAGGTTGCATTGTGATAGAGAGCTATTGAGATATAGATTAGTGGTGTGTAAACCGATAGGTAATACCATAGTAATAAGGGAAGTCTGTAAGAGATGTTTGATTCGAATTGAACAGGCTAAATTGGAGGCAAACTTGATTATGTTATAGTTAAGGTAAATAAATGTTATCCTAGGCATGGATTAGCTCACTGCTTATAGGGCCATTATTAACTGCTACACAAAGGAGGTAATATTAGAATCTCCTAATCAATCGAGAGCAGTTTTCAGAGGTATTAGTCCGGCAGTGCTAACTAGACTGATCTCATTCGTAAGTGCTTTGAAGTTGATTCAAGGGGGATGTGATGCTTATTTGGCCCACGTTATTGATACTCGAATTGAGCAGAATGTGCAGAACATTCTTGTGGTTAGGGAATTCCTAAATGGGTTTCCCACTGAGCTATTTGGCTTACCTCCAAATAGGGAAACAAAGTTCACGATCGATCTGGTTCCAAGTGCTACTCTTATATCTATTCCTCCATATAGGATGGCACCTGTGGAGCTGAAAGAGTTGAAGACTTAGTTGCAGGAATTATTGGAAAAGGATTTTATTAGACCCAGTGTATCACCATAGGGAGCTCCAGTTTTATTTATCAAAAAAATGATGGAACATTAAGACTATGCATCGATTATAGGCAACTGAATCAAGTAATAGTGAAGAACAAGTACCTGTTGCCTATAATCAATGATCTGCTTGATCAGTTGTAGGGAGCTTAGGTGTTCATTAAGTTGGAATTGAGTTATGGATACTATCAGTTGAAGATAGCAGAAGCTGAAGTACCGAAGAGTGCATTCAGAAGTAGGTATAGACATTTTGAGTTTTTAGCAATGCTGTTTGGGTTAAATAATACCCCAACTGCATTTATGGCATTGACGAATAAGGTATTTCAGCCTTACCTGGATCATTTTGTAATTTTGTTTATTGATGACATCTTAGTGTACTCAAAGAGCATAGAAGAGCTTGCGGAGCATTTGAGAATAATCCTACAGATTATGAGGGAGAAAAAGTTATATGCTAAATTCAGTAAATGTGAGTTTTGGCTGAATCAAGTAGTATTTTTGGGTCATATAATAACTGGATAAGGAATATAAGTAGATCCAAAGAAGATAGAAGCAGTGATGAAGTGGGAAACCCCGAAGAATGTGTCTGAAATCCAAAGTTTCCTAGGATTAGCTAGATATTATTGGAGGTTTGTCGAGGAGTTCCTATTGATCTCAGCCCCTCTGACTAAACTTCTGATGAAGAATGTGGTTTTCAGATAGAATGACGAATGTTAGAGAAGCTTTGAGGACATGAAACATCGATTAAATATAGCACCAGTGTTGACTATTCCTTCAGGAACTAGAGGATATGTAGTATACAGTGATGCTTCGCATTAAGGATTGGGATATGTGTTGATGCAGTATGGCAACGTGATAGCTTATGCATCGAGACAATTAAGGTCTCATGAGATTAACTATCCAGTACATGATTTAGAAAGTACTGCAGTGATTTTTGCCTTAAAGATATGGAGACATTATTTATATGGAGAGACTTTTTAGATATATACTGATCATAAGAGCTTGAGGTATCTGTTAAGTCAAAAGGAGTTAAATATGAGACAGAGGAGATAGGTAGAACTATTAAAAGATTATGATTGCACGATTGAGTATCACCTAAGAAAAGCTAATGTGGTGGCAGATGCATAGAGTAGAAAGTCAAATAGTAGTGTAGCTTAGATTCAATTATCGAGATTACCGAGCTTAATTCAATTGAGAGCTTTGAATACTGAATTGACTAGAGCAGAATGCGGTATAGATAGCCACACTAAGACTGAGGCCAATATTGCATAATAGAATCAGAAAGGTTCAGAGAAAAGATGCCAAAATGGTGAAGCTTATAGAGAAGTTGAAAATGAATCCAGATTCTAAGTTTGAGCTGAGAAATGAGACACTGTGGTTAAAGTAGAGGCTATGCGTTCCTGACATTGATAATTTAAGGAAGGAGATTCTGGAGGAGGCACATGTAGCAGCTTATACTATGCATCCTGGTACCACCAAGATGTATAACACACTAAAGCAACATTTTTAATGGCCAGGTATGAAGAAGCAAGTAACTGACTATATAGCTAAGTGCTTAACATGCCAATAGATTAAAGCTGAGCATCAAGATCCGATTGGGAAGCTTCATTCGTTACCTATTTCAGAGTGAAAATAGGAACGAATTACCATGGATTTTATAATGAGATTGTCAAATACTGCTAGGCAAAATAACGCTATATGGGTTGTGGTAGAACGATTGACTAAATCGGCCCATTTTTTATCAATGAGAGAGTATAACTCACTAGACCAGTTGGCTCGGAGATATGTAAATGAGGTAGTTAGACTACATGGGGTTCCAGTGTCCATTGTATCAGACAAGGATCCCAGATTTACTTTGAGATTCTAAAAGAGCTTACAGTCATCTATGGTTACGAAGTTAAATTTCAATACTGCATTTCATCCTTAGACAGATTGACAAAGTGAGAGGACAATTACAATTGTTGAGGATATACTCAGGGTGTGTGTAATGGAGTTTCAAGGAGCATGGGATCAGTATATAGCCTCAAACACTATCACAATAGTATCGGAATGGCACCTTATGAGGCATTGTATGGCAAAAAATGTCGATCGCCTCTATATTAGGATGAAGAGGGTTTGATAATAGTAGAAGGCCCAAAACTGATACAAGACACTGTGGATAAGGTGAAACTGATTTGAAGTAGAATTAAAGTAGCTCAAGATAGACAAAAGAGCTATGTGGACCAGCACCGAAGGGATATGGAATACAGTATAAGAGATAAAGTGATTTTGAGAGTATCGACTTAGCGAGGATTGTTGAGATTTGGTAAGAAGGGTAAGTTGAGCCCTAGGTACATTGATCCTTATGAGATCATTGAGATGATTGGGCCATTGGCATATAAGTTAGCTTTACCAAATGAGATGTCTCAGATACACAACATGTTCCATATGAGTATACTCAAGAGGTATCAGTCTGATTCGATGCATGTGTTACCGACTCAAAAGATTGAAGTTGCTACTAACTTAAGTTATATAGAGGAGCCAATCAAGATAGTGGGATATCAGACGAGACAGTTGAGAAATCGAGTAATTCCATTAGTGAATGTCCTATGGAAAAATCACTTGAGTGAGGAAGCGACTTAGAAAACGGAGGAGCATATGAGGAAACGATATCCCCACCTATTAAACGAATCAGGTAAGAATATTGAGGACGAAATTTCTTAACAAGGGGAGAATTGTAATATCCCGTTACCCTATGATAAGGTTTAGAACCCTAGAATATTGTACATGAGAGATGCTTGAGAAGTTAGAAAGTACATTTCATGCTCATGCATAATATAACATACACACACATATGAATATTCATGTTTGTACTCATTAAAATGATTGCACATGCATTCATTGCCATTTTCCAGGTATAATTGATTTATAAATGTGATTTTTTATATGAATTGTAGTTTACATGTCTTGAAAAATGGATTTGGTGAGCATAAGTATTGATTTAGAAATTTTGATGAAATTTAGAGAATTTCTAAAAGTTTGAATATTTTTAGAACTAGGAAAAATGCCAAGTGGAAGGATAATTGACAAATAGTAGTAGAGATAAGTGATGGATGTTGATGGAAATAATTGAAAAATGACATTAGGATTTGTTGATAACCTATATTGAAATTTAGAGACAAATGGAGTTAAATGGACTAGTTTAATAAGAGAACCAAGTATAAACTAATAGAGATTAGACATGTAACAAGTGATATTTGTCACTTGCCAAACCATGCCTTAATTCATGATGTACTCTTAAGTGAAAGACCATCCTACTTTTATTTGACTTTCACTTCATTATTTGCTCTTATCTCTTGTTAATCTCTTTTCTCGTCTTCCTTAATCTTCTTCATCCACGATCCTTACTTCTCACCCTATCAATGTTGAAGCTTGCTCTAACCTTCACTTGCTACTCTTATTTTTGGTTATCTTCTTCTTTGCCACTAAAGACCTCACCCTACCACCTTTGGAAAGATGAGGATCATAAGGTATTGAGAAAATAGGGTTAAGAGTTATTTGAAGACATTGAAGCTAGACAAGTATAAAGCCTTACTTTTCATGTTTTGTTGAATGAAACAAGTCTTGATGATAATAGAGGTTAAATGTTCATGAAGTGGTGAGGTATATATGTGAAAATCGTGAGTGATGAAATGAGCACCTAAATGTCTTACTTTTGCATATAATATGATTAGCCTTTCATAAATGGTTATAGAGAAGATTTCGAGATAACAAGATCATTAAAAATGGTGTAGAAAGAAGTACAGAAATTCTGACTTGTAATTGTATGTTTATGTTCTGTTTTCTTGGTATGTTACATGTTTCTCCTTGATTGTTTTAGAGATGAACTGACATAACTTTAGAGCTAATAAGAAGGAGTTCTATGGTGTCTTGAAATGAGATGAATTAAGATGATAGTTATGAATGAAATGAAGGTGAAAAATGAAGTAAAACATATGCAGAAAATTAATTATGAAAGTGTGTAGGAATATGTTTTGTTTTTTGTGTTTATGATCAATCATGGATTTTGATTCATGTGTGGATGAAACTGAACTGAAATGGAGTTATGAATGAAGGGGAAATGGTGATGAATTAAGCTAGAAATGTTAGACAAGCATATGAGGTGTAGGATGTAACTTGGAAGAGTTAAAAGACCTGGAAAATTAAAGAAAATAGCTAGGATTCTTCTGATGGAAGCATCCCACGATCGTGGGATTGCTTAATGAAGACAGAAACTCTCTGCCAACAAATACCACGATCGTAGGAAGTTTTCCATGATCGTGGGAATTGGTTAAACATTAAACATACTTCTTTTATGTGTAGGTTGAAGTAGCAATTGGTTGGCTACTTTCATGTGATGCTTTTAGGCTTAAATGAAGCTTGAATTGAGCCTAGACTGATGCTTGAATAAGTGATAAAATGAGTGTTATGTTTAAGGTGATAATTGAGGATAAAATTTAAGGATAAATTGTTATACATTAGGTGTTCAAATCTGGAAAATTGGTGATGCTAAAGTGATTTAAGAAGGTGAATGTTATGTATTAGTAAATATGAATGATAAATTGAGTATTTTTGTGATCTTAGAAATGCAAAAATAACCTCAGTAAATCATTGAATGATGAATTTAGAATAATCTTGAATAATTGAGGTTCTAACCTAAGTTTAATTTAGACATATGTGAGTTATGAAATGTGAATGATCTTGAAATATGAAATTACGGAAATATACCCGGGATTGTCATTGAGCGTGCATTATACATACCACATATACATGTATATATGATTGAGTATTCATGTAAATGTGTAAATTAGTAATGTGTAAATGTGTATGCTTGCATGTTATAGAAGAGTAATTAGAGCGACCACATCCAGACATTGCCAGGACATCGAGGCAATAAGCTATCTGGAGCAAATTGTAAGTAACCTAAGATGGTCTCACTTTGATTATTTATTTGATAAACTATGTATAGAATTATTATGGATGTGTATGTACTGATTCTAGACATTGAATGTCCGAGGCGTTTAATGCATGAAAACTATTAGAAGTGCTCATTGTATGTGAATTTGACGAAATAAATGTTCTCAGGATTCTTTTTGAATGTTGGACTTAGGTCTGAAGAAAAATGTGAATGAGAAAGAGAATGTTAATGTGATTGATTGAATACAATGATTCAGTACATGTGGTGCATTTCATTACATAAATGCACGAAATATAAAGGCAGTTGTGATCAGAGTCGCCAATGAAAAAGAGTTTAAAGCTCAGAATGTGGTAAGAGCCTCTGGCTCATTATGTAAAATGAGCTCTCTATCCCCAACAGATAATGGACAGTATTAATGAGCCTGGTATCCACAACAGATACGGGATAGTGAAAAAGGCACTCGGTCACAACAACGTAATCAATAAATGTGAGTCTCATGAACATTGCATATACACGTAAATTGTATGATTTGAATGACTGCAATGCAATGTTGAATTGAGTTGAATGAAAAATGCAAAAACTTATGTACAAAGTGTTTTGTGATGATACATGAAAAATAAAATCATGTGAATTATGTGATTGTATGTGTTGATATGATATGTGTTATGGGTGAACCATCGATGATGGTTAACTTACTGAGTTTACAAAATTCACCAAAATTGCAACATTGACTTTTCAGGTTTGAGAGAGACATCATAGCTTCCAAGGCAGCTTAGAAGAGATATAGTACAGCTTTTGGATAAAAGAGATGGCTCAAAAGTCGGTAAGCTGGGACTGAAAGATTTAGACTAAATTTTTATTAATTTCATCATGTATGTAGCATGTTTTGTAGACAGAGCTGTAGACTTTGATAGGTTGTCGATATTGTATAAACATGGATATTGTATGTAATGCTACATTGTATCTTATGTTTTATGAAATGAAATGAGGAAATTTGAGTTTTGAAGATCATTAGATTTATGTTTTAAATTATGATTCCCTGTATTAGTGAAAGTGATATAGTCAGCGCGTCGCTTTCGTCGGGCATGTACTCGAATATCTGATGAACGTACAGGCACAAATGTCTGATGGGAGTGGGGTGCTACATTTTAGTTGTCTTATCCTTAAATTTTAATCTTGTGCCTGTTTCTTAAATAATAACCACATCCTTAACTTATATATCGTAATTTGTTAGCCTAATTTCTATGTGTTTAAGGACATCCAAACAAAGTAGATGATTAGTTATAGTGTTAGGCCAGCAACTTATGCTAGTTGGACATAGTTTGAAAGAATTTTGAAGAGTTATGCTAGGTTTTTATAGTGGATAGCTGTAAGGGGGAGAAGATTTGGCTATGATAATGACATCTTAGTAATGCTTCCATTGGTTTTTTAAAAAGATTATTTCCTATTTTATTTGGAAACATTGATGTTTCTACCTTTTAATGTGAGATTTAGGAACTTGTAAAAAGTCACTAAACTTCATTTCTATTAAGTTTAAATAAAGGTCCTCATCCTTTTATGGTATATATTCATACATCCAAAAATCTAACTTTGGTTGTACTACAATGATTTGTGGCTTGTATTAATGATGTACCAAACTTGGTTAAGCTTAATGAAGTTTAGAAATGAAGTGAATTTACTATTTAAAATCCATTCCAAGCTCTTAGTGATGTTGCAGTTACTTATCTACTCATGTTTTGGGTTTTGTAGTATTTGTACATCATCATAAGTATTAGTGAAGTAAATTGGATCCTTGAGCTCTAAAATTTGTTTTCTTAGGTTATGATGTTCATCAGAAGGTTTACATATGTTATCATCCACGAACTTAAATAATGTTCATAACATTTGATGTACTTTTCATGAAAACTCAATGTACTTTTCCTTTGAGTTTAAATTTCAAGAAAAGTACTAAATAGAGATTCAGATTCTAGATTATCAAATTGTTGATCAAATTTTTAAGGAAAGCAATGACATCAAAAATTAAAAAATGTGTGATGATCAGTCATCTAAGTCCCTCAGTGACAACTCTTGACCACTTACTAATATACGACATCATTTATCTATTGAGGTTGTTCCTAATATATTACCTAAGCCTTCAAGAAAAGAACCATTAGAATGTCTCACAAAATATATTCCTAAACTCGTATATGATCTATAAATTTATAGTAAAATTAAATATCCTATGAGTCATTTTGTTTCTAACCACAATTTGTATAGTTATTCCTAACAATGTGTAGGAAGCCTTAATTAATCCAAGGTGGAAAGTTGCTAATAAGGAGATGAACTCCTTGGAAAAGAATGAAGCTTAAAACCTTGCTGATTGCTCACTAGGGAAAAAGCCTAGAGGATGTCAGTGGATTTACATTATGAAGTAACAAAGGATTGACTATACAAAGACATTTTTACCTCTAGCTAAAATCAACACTGTTTAAATATTGTTTTCTTTGGCAACAAACATATATTAGCCTTTACTATAATTTGTTATTAAAAAAATGTCTTTTGCATGGAGAATTATCTAAAGAAGTTCATGTGGAGCTCCTCTAGGATGTATGGCTCTAATAAAAATATAGTCAAAAGATATGCAATTTAAAGAAATCATTATATAGGTTAAAATAGTCTCTGAGAGTATGGCTTAGAAGATTCACAAAGTTCATGATAACATTTGGATACTATCAAAGCAATTTAGACCTTACCTTTTTTGGGAAAAATAAATGGGGTAAGATCACTACACTCATTTTATATATGGATGACACATATGGTAGTTACAAGGAATAATTCAAAAAAAGGGAAAACTTATAAGATTATTTATCTAAAGAGTTTAATACATAAGATCTTAGTTCCTTGAAATGTTTTTTAGGATTTAAGTGTTAAGATTTAAGAAAGGAATATTCTTGTCTTAAAGGAGATATATACTTGACTTGTTGAAAGAGATTGATGCGTTGGCAAGTCAACCAGCAGATACACCCACAGAGGAAGGCTTGAAGTTATATATTGAGTCAAACCAAATACCAGTTGACAAATGAAGATACCAAAGGCTAGTAGGGAGGCTAATGTATTTAGCATATAGTGGGTCACATCTTACTTATGCATTGAGTATTGTTATATTATTTATGCATTATCTAGTAGTATAGCATATGAACACAATCATATGTATTTTGAGGTATTTGAATTATGCTCCTAGAAGAGGAATATTGTTACCAAAACTATAGTTTGTGAGAACATTAGATGGATACACTAAGATAAACAATTAACTTCAGGTTTCTTCACATTTTTAGGTGATAATCCTGATAAGTGGAAAAGCAAGAAACATAATATTGTTTCTCACTCTAATGCAAAAGTTGAATTTAGTGATATGACATTAGGACTATGTCCAACCTTAAGGTTGACATTGTTTTTTCGCAAGATTTAAGTTATTCATCAAGGCAACCAATTTGGATGTATTGTGAGAATAAAGTTGCATATGACATCACCCATAGTCCAATTCAATATGATCAAACATAATATATTAAATTAGACATATTCTTTATTAAGGAGAAATTAGGTACGAAGATTGTAGATCTGCCTAAAATTTAATAAAAGTATCAATTAGCTAGTATTCTTGCTTCGGTGGTCTCAATGAGTCTTTCCAACAATTCTTAACTAGATATACATGATATCTATGTACCAACTTGAGGGATAATGTTGAAGATTATTATCTTCTTATTTTTTGTACAATTTTGATTTTTATTGTCATATATTCTAGTTTCCTTAATTAGAGCTAATTAGACTTTTAAATTCTAACTCATGTATCTATATATAGATAGTACATTCTATATATATAACTTACTACTATTTTCTATCTAATTAGTAAGAAATTCAAACATAATTTGAATTTATGCTCTCGGCTTTTGCTTTCAATTTAATTTCCACTCTTCATCCCACTAAAATAGAAATTATTATAGTTGACTAATTTTCACCCTTTTGTTTCTTTGATAGACTCTTAACTCTTTTATTAAGTAAATTATGGACATGACAAACATATCTCTTAGAATTAAAACCTACACCATCGTCAGACATATAATTAAGTATAATTAGAATGCAGGAGAGTGATTTTTCCTGTCATTAGTTTCAATGCATTTTTTGTGAATTATGATCAACAAATAAATTTCTTTTTCAAGTTAATAAATAAAACTCCTCAGGCGTACCTAATATTCCCTGAGGACCATCCAGATAGATTGGCAGCTTCAGTTAATGCTTCTCTCCATTTCCTGATCTTGTTCTTATCTTCCATGTATCGTTCTTCATGTTTGTTGAACGCATCCTTGTAGGTCTCCGTCTGATGGCGCACATTTGATGATTCAATCTCGTAGAACACTGGTACAACAATCTGTTGCTTCTCTTTCTTACACTTCATGATCTTTACAAGCTCGTCCAAGCACCACCGGGAACCCGCATAGTTTTGGGAGAATATGATGACAGAGACTTTGGATTCTTCTATGGCTTTCTGGAGTGAGCAGGAAATCTCCTCTCCTCTCTCCAAGCGTTTATCATCCATGAATGTTTCAACTTTGGCATTGCATAGAGCAGAGAAGAGGTGACTGGTAAATCCATTACGAGTATCCTCACCTCTGAAGCTGAGGAACACGTCTTGCTTTCGTTGATTATAATTGGCCATGCGTGCGTAGGGCTTTAGCTTTAGCAGAGAGTTTCTAATAAATGTCGATTATTACAAATTATTCATTTAACCCGTAAATACATATAAGGAGGAATGGAGATCCTACCTCATCTTGACAAAGTCAAAGTCAACTGCATGAAGCTTCCATGCATCCACCTCAGTCTAAGCACATTCGGTAGCATAGTGACGCAGCCTCTTACAATACAATATTTAGAAGACTTTCCCAAGTCTTTCTTCCACTATGTCGGAGAGTTGCCAAATATGAAACACCTAACAAAAACCAGTGTGCGTTGATCCACTGATCACAAAAATAAATATGCTGACTTTTCAAAAAAATATTAAATTGTAAAAATTAAGATTAAAAAACTCCAAAATGATATGTTTCTTTTATCTTGATCTAACCGATAAACCAAGCCAAATAAGCTTTGAATTATCTTTAATAATTAGGGAATTGTCTTAATAGAACAAAAAAAATTATGGAAATAATATTAAATTCTTTGGTTGATGGGCTGGAATACTATTCTACAATTTATTGGAATGCTTTTCGGCCTTAGATAAATTTGTCCTATTTTCAAACAATAATTTCTTTTTTGTCCGTGGTTGGATTGGTCGATGGCTGTCAGCCCGTGGCTTGGTCGGGACCTTTTTTTTAATTATAAAAGGTTAAGCAATCTCAACCCATTGCCTAGTTAAAGTCAACCAACCATAGAAGCGTTTATTTGAGGGGGTGCTTTTGGCCCGGTGAATATCACTTTTTTAAATATTTTTTATTTTGGAAGTCGAGTTAAGCTACATTTGACATCCCTATTTGTTCAAGTCCTAAATCCTTATAATTTCTTTACTTGCCTAAAGTCATAAAAAAGTTTTGTATCAAGCGTCTTTCCTTCTTTATCAAAGCCTAAAACTCTTATATTTAATTATAGTAAAGCTTATTTAAACATTATATAATTTTCTAATATTGAAGATAATTTAAATTTTTTTTTATTTCTCCCCCTATTGGTATCAAAATTCCTTAATGCCAGAATAAATGAAAACTTTATTTTTTATTGTTCTAAATCACCAACATCTCAAATCCATCTTCTAACATAGAGAGGTTTGTACTTAATCTTCTAATTTTTTAATAAATACTTATTTAACATATTAATATGAATAAAGCATCAAAAGCATCATTAAAGGAAAATAAAGCCATAATAAAACAAATTCATAAAAAATTAAAATAAATGTAGAATCTTATACCTTGATGGATGATAAAGCCAATTGTACAAATTTTGACAATATTAAACCAAATATAAGAGCTTGAGGGCTGTAGCGCCAATCCATTACAAGATGAGCATTAAACCGAAAATGATTTCAAATAATAGTAAGGCTTTAAAATAAATAATTAACTTTGTTTTTCAAATACGATGAAGCATTAAGACAAAAGCTTTAGGAACTAAGGTCAAAAAAGGGGAAGCTTTGGCTTTAGATTTTGATACATGGCTTTACTATGGATTTAGGCATATAAGGAAATTACAAGGTTTTAGGAAGAGTATTTAGAATTTCATCCAAGTAAAGTGATACTTATGCACTCAACATTTAATATTTCATCTTCTAGTATTCAGGTAGTGGATTATAATAAAAATATTCCATAACTTATTTACAAAAATAATGAACAATGATCTCCCCCAATTCTTTGATAAGGAATTGTGATATTATTTAAACAAAGTGAGTCATTTTTTTATAGAACTAAAGGATGAAGAGATCAATTTGATACGATGCTAGAAAATAACGCCCAATTGAAAAAAACTAAGTTAACGTAAAGTCCACAACTACAAGATTTAGCAACTGTAACCACATGTAAGTTTGTAAATTTGAAGAGCCATAATGGATATTTTCATCAATATGTGATAAAATGATTAAAGAAAAGGGACATAAAAATGTCTATAAAAGAAGGCAAATGTAATAAAGAAAGACAAGCATTCTTACAAGCTTTAAGCTTCTTCCTCTTCTAAGGAACTCCGACCTCTCTCCTCTTATTTACCTAAAGTCTAGATCCTTCTAATTTCCTTATTTTCCTAAAGTCATAATAAAGCCTTGTATCAAAACCTAAAGCTAAAGCTTCTCTTATGAATTTTGTGTCAAAGCCTTCCTCTTTTCTT
>JANZXP010000194.1:4724846-4740161 GCA_027576715.1 Erythroxylum flavicans
TGTATGTAAAATTTATGGTTTAATATTAATGCTTAATAATTATCACTTACTAATATAAACATTGCCTTCTGATAGGACCAAATATAAGAAAACATTCAACGATAGTCTCAGCAGTCTGAAGATGTTGATGAGACTCAAACATATCTTCATGCAATGGGTGGTAGAAACCGTCGTGGAAGGATATTCGACTTAGGTTCATTTGCGAACACATGTTATTTGCTATCCTCCACGTCCAGTACAGCAACATCTAGTAGGCGATCCACAACCAATAAAGTTCAAGAGCTTCGGAGCATAGTGTAGATATTGGCAACTCAGCTGTAACAGTCAATGGAGTACAGACTCCGTAATGAAATGGATGAGCTGAAGGAGAAGGGTAGCACCTCATCGCACCAATCAGAGCATCCGTAGTCACTAAATCAATAGTGTCCTTGTAGTCATTTCATTTGAATTACAAATACTTATTATGTACAATTTAATGTTTTTATTGTCAATTAAGATAATTTTAACTTTATATCATCAATCAACTTTCTGTTTAAACAAATTAAATGTATAAATAAATCAAATTATTATGCACAGATAATTCATAATTATTTAAATTATGCATCAACTATAAGATCATCAAATAAATTTTATTAACGGTATATATTTTTCTAAAAAAATTCTGGTTAATTTACCAACGAAACAACAATGTCTGTTGGTATCATTAGTAAACTTGTTGAAGAGATGAAATATAATTAAGGTATATCTTTTTGATCAGAGGTTGAGTCGATCATTAGAAGAAGAATTAGGCCAAAAATTAGGATACATTCTAGGAAAATAAAACTTCCATCGAAGAGAAGCAAATGAAAGGCTTTCATAAAAACTCTCGTAGAATCAAGAATGAAGTTTTCATTCTATACATGCCAGATCATGAATTAGTAACTGCATTCAATCTGCAAAAAAAATCCCAATTGTTTCGAACTTTCTCTCTTTTTTTGGAATGGAATATTTACCAAATCCTCATAAATAGAATCAAATCAAACCCTATTTTATGGTATTAAATCAATTCTATTTACCAATGGAAAACAACAAACCGCCGGTAGTCACCGATGGAATAACCAATTCCGTTGTCAAATTTACTGACAGGATTTACCGCAGAATAATTGTCGGTATACTCACTGACAGAACAAACATAACCGTCGGTAATGTTATAATAAACTTATCAACGGAATAAAAAATACCATCTATAAATCTACCGACAGAAAAGTACTGACCGTCAGCAATTTACCGACAGTCGACCCGCACAAACAACCGTCGGTATATTTGCTAATAGTACATTAATTATTCTTTTATTCATCGAAAATTATAAGTTACGGCCATTTCTACGACCCCTTTATTCGTTAGTAAATTCCGTCATTAACTTGAATTACCGATGGACGTTGACAATGTCGGTTGTTAAACGATATTTTTCTTATAGTGTAAGCTACAAGTTTGGGGATGACAAAAGAATCCACGAATCTAACCTAAAGTTAATGGATCAGGCTCACCCAAAGTTTGATGGTTAAAACAATACAACGTATTTTGTTAATATTTTAAAAAAGTAAAAAATTCAGATTGGGTAACCTCTGGCCATTCTAATGCTATCCCTACTCCAATGTAGCTCCATAATTTTGCATAAAGAAAAAGAACCTACATTTGTTGTGCCTTGACCTTGAGGTTCGCACTTCGCTCCGTTAAGGTTTCAATTATGTTCTGTTCATCACTTTAATGTTTGGGTGCAATAAGAAGTTTAAATTCTTTTCGACCACCGTATTTTCAAGTCCTCGCTTCATCATTGTTCTTCCATCTTCTCTCCTTTCAACTGCAAACCCTTCAGTTTCCTTCACCAAACAAGCTCATGCTCGCATCGTCGTCTCTGGCCTTCAGGGCAACGCCTCCTTTCTGGGTCACCTCATTGTACTTCTCGCTCTCTGCCCGTCAACCCCACTTGAGTATTCATTCGCCATTCATCAAACCATCAAGAACCCACCTGTTTTCATGTCCAATAACATGATACGTTGCATTGCTAAGAGTGAGTCGCCGCGTCAATCGCTTGTCTTTTACTCCAATTCTATCCTGAGAAGCTTTGCAAGACCCAATAATTATACTTTCACTTTTCTGCTCCAAGCTTGTAGCAAGAGTTTGGGTTTAAGTGAAGGGGTGCAGATTCATGGTCAGCTGCTGAGGCTTGGTTTTGGACAGGATGTGTACGTGAAGAATGCTTTGATTCATTTTTATTCTTCTTGTTGCAAGGTTGAGAGTTCAAAGAAAGTGTTTGAGGAAAGCCCGCAACGTTGTGATGTGGTCACCTGGAACGTAATGTTGGGTGGTTTTGCTAGAGATGGTGAAGTTAGTGCTGCGGAGAACTTGTTTGTGGAAATGCCTGAACGAGATGTTGTTTCATGGAATACTATGATTATGGCTTATGTGCATAACGGGAAGCTTCAAGAGAGCTTGGACTGTTTTAGAAGGATGAGAGAATGTGGGTTACCACCGAATGAGGCCACACTGGTGACAATGCTTTCAGCGTCGGCACAATTGGGCTTGCTTGGACATGGCAGGATGGTTCATTCTCTCATAGACTTGTTCAATATCCCCATGACAGTAACACTAGGATCAGCACTTCTCGACATGTATGCAAAATGTGGTTGCATTGAGCAAGCTAGGATCTGGTTTGATAAGTTGCCACGAAGAGATATTTCGACGTGGAATGTTATGATATGTGGGCTGGCTTCACATGGCCTTGTAAAGGAAGCTCTAGCACTTTTCAGGAGATTCTTAAATGAAGGACTTTGCCCGGTGAATGTGACCTTCATCGGGGTCTTGAATGCTTGCAGTCGAGCAGGTCTGGTTGAGGAGGGGTGGCATTATTTTAGATTGATGGGAGATGTTTATGGCATTGAGCCAGAGATGGAGCACTATGGCTGTATGGTTGATCTATTGGGTCGAGCTGGTTTAGTATCTCAAGCCATTGAAATGATTGAAAGCATGGATCTTTCACCTAATCCAGTTCTGTGGGCAACACTGCTTTGTGCTTGTAGGGTTCATGGACTAGAAGAAATGGGAGAGAGGATTGGAAATAAGTTGATTCAATTGGATCCAACTTATGATGGACACTATGTGCAATTATCCAGTATATACGCAAAATCCAAGAAATGGGAAGATGTAGTTCGAGTACGAAAATTAATGGTGGAAAGAAATACTTGTAAAGTTACCGGTTGGAGCTTGATTGAAGACCAGGGAATGGTTCACCGATTTGTGTCAGGGGATAGAGAGCACGAACTTTCTCTGGAAATCTACAAAATGCTTGAAAGAATCGAAACTTGTTTAGCAGAAGCTGGCTATACCCCCAACATTGTATCAGTTTTACACGATATTGGAGAGGAAGAGAAAGAGATTGTTATTAAGGTACACAGTGAGAGGTTGGCAATAGCTTTTGGTTTTCTGGTAACAGGGTCGGGGGCTTGTATTCGAATTGTGAAAAACCTGAGAGTGTGTAGTGACTGTCATGAGGTTAGTAAGATGATATCAAGAGTCTTTGAGAGAGAAATAATAGTGAGAGATGTGAGCAGATTTCACCATTTTAAGGAAGGAAAATGCTCCTGTGCTGATTATTGGTGAGAAGATATTTATTTCATGAAATCATGATAAATAAACACATCAAGTGAAACTCCTCTATTTAAAGTACATTATACTCTCTCTATAAAGTGATAAAGTGTGAAATTATCACAATTTGTCTGATATTGCAGTGCTTCCTAAACTGCTCCAAGGTACAATCACACACTATAAGAAGCTAGCAGAAATAAGTGTAGGCATGATACAATGCCGAATTCCTAAGGCTAGCACGTACAATTCCTAAATAGTCATTGCACCGCATTGATCCCTCCCAAATGGGAATCATCAGAGAAAAAAATATTCCAAAGACCCTCATTAACAATTTGTGGCGATTGGGGCTGGAAAATTTGAATCCAGCATCCCCATGCCGGTCGTTTGGAACAATCTCCATTCCAGTTCATGAAAATAGCTGGTAATCACAGCTACCATGAAAATTTTACTCATAGAACGTCTCATGCAACTCCTATTCATTCCAAAAGGGATCTGTGTGGGATGGTCGATGGAGGGATGATCCAGTGCAAGTTTCCTTATTACAGTCATTTTACCAAGCTGCAAAAATACGAGAAAATCATTTCATTGATAGCCTTAATATGATATAAAGAACGAATCACTAATCCCGAAACTAATGGTTTCCAATAGAAGCTTTCAAGTTCAACACTCAATTTATGATCTTGTGCTCGTCTTCATCGTCAAGGCAGTTATTGTCCAGCACACAAATATAACAAGATATTTAATTTTTCAGGCAGTTATTCATTCATGTGGCAGGTGTGTAAAAGAAAATAAGTCAGGTAAATCAGACCTTCAAAACAAATACTGTGTACAGAAATCTACCAAAAGACTTTCTACTGTTGGTCGTGCTCTTCGCTGTCGATCCTTCTATTCTCAAACTCTCTCACACCCCCATCATCTTCAGATCTTTTTTCCTCTTCTTCAACATTGTGTTGGATGGTTCCAAACACTTCATTACTTGACTGCAGGAATTGTGTACCATGCGAAACTTGCAGAGCCTGTGACCCTGGTTCAACAGATGCTTCACCAACACTCACTGTTTCACTTCCTACCGGATTATCAGGTGATTCACTGTGAACTTTAGTAGATGGGAGAAGAGAGAGGCGACAGAGTGGACACGTCGTATGATTGGCAAGCCAGTTGTCAATGCAGTCCATGTGGTATGTGTGGCCGCACGAAGGTATTCGTTGAAGCCTATCTTCTGCTTGGTAGTCCCCTAGACATACTGGGCACCTATTACACAGAGCAGCACCTCATCAAATAATATACAGACTAGAAACGAAAAGTTTCTTCGCAGGACCTTCTGATTGCAGATTTATTTGTCAAAATAGACAAGCCAATGCAGTATAATAGCACATAGAAGTAGAACAGTAACAGCAGAAAAATGTAGACAGAAAAGGACAGAGAAAAGAGTGTGTACAAACATAAATATACGAGGGAAGCTAAGTAGTCTATTCAAATTCAATACTCAAGACTAGTAGTCATAATAAACACATACAATAACCGAAAAGGAAAATCCTATTGGGAAAGTAAATAAATTCTTAGTAACAAAAACTATCAATTCCTACATATATATGCCACTAGTAAATTGTCTATATTATACAAGTATGCTATTAGCATGCATATAATTGTGATAAATGGTATTAAGGAGCAAACTAAGAACATTTTTCGGGCAGATGATATAGTTATATTATGTAGTGGCCTGCCATTTATCTAGCCCTAGTTGTACTGTTCCTGAGCAGATAACACAGCCCTGATTGATAATAAGCAGACTTGAAAGACAATGGCAGAAATAGCCATGCTAAGACTTTGAGGGTTTGTGTTCATCTTTTCAATATGCCCTTAATTGGCACATATATTGACAGTAATTTGGTTGATTTATCTCCTGCAACGCAAAATTATATCCTGATAACAGCAGTCAAAATCATTCTCGAATTATGTTTCAAAAGAAGCATCCACAAAGAATTCATCCTTCCATACTGTTATATCCTCTTTTAGCAACATCAGAGAGCATTATCGTGGCCATCTACTTATGAAGTTGGTAAACTACAGATTTCAATTTCGTTTTTGGCTAAATCAAATGCAGCCATTTGAGTCAGCATAGCCTCATGACAACACTCTGCTTCACATACCTCCAAAAGTTCGATCTTCATATTCTTTCCTTGATCTCCACTTACTGGACAAGATAAGTCTTCTGCCTATTTTCCTTTTCGAATAAAGCAAATAAAGTTGTTCGAATCCTAATATCATATGATAATGACATCCTTTTCATTTCATCCCAGGAAGAGAATCAAACGTAAAATTACCAAAGGGCAGCCACAGCTCAAACTTGGATGCACGCTAGCTCCCCAAAAATGTCCATGAACATGGTTAACCTTTGCCAGCAGCACCAATGGGAAACAAAAAACAGTTTTTAAGTAAAAGTATTATTTTGCACCAAATACGTATGAATACACTAGCAAATATAGAGACTAGGTGAAGTTGATAAGATAAAGCGGGAGGGTTTCTGCAACTTGAGACCCAAGAGTAGTTACAAGATAATGAACATGGAGTCTATAAATTTTGACTATTTAAAGGATATGAACCCCGAAAATGACCTGCTTTAAGCTATTGGATGATTACGTGTTTATACCCATAATACTCTTACTCATCCCGAAATCAGCATTATTCGTTACCTGTGATCTACATACCAAATTTTTGCCTTCCACAATTGGAACCAGTGCTATACCAAAAGATGAAGCACGTGAATATATACAAATTACTAAGATGAATTCTTACTGTGTGTCTCTAACAGAGAAGCTCTCCTTGTACACTATAATCGGCAACATCTCTCTCAGCTCCTTCTTCAAGCCCAATTCAGCCTGCTATGCAAGAAAATCAAATAAAAGAGGCACAAGCACACACAAAATTACTAACCCAAAAAGACACAACCCTATTTATGTCGGAAAGGACAAAAATCTTACTCTAAAGATGTCATTGCTGTCTTGAATAGAAGTTCTCATACGAAGAGAGGCCCAGTCAACTCTCCTGCGCCGAAGGTAGAACAAGAAGAACAAGAAGAGGAGAATAAAAATGAAGAGAATTGGCACTGAAAAGATAAAAGCTTGGAACATCTTCAGCTGAGCCGTAACTACTTTTGATGTATTAGCCGGATAAGAGGATGAATATGTAAAAGGAATAGAAGTAGTTGGACAACAACTGGGACGTTCTGGACTATAATAATAAGGCATGACCAAGTAACAGTCTCGCCACCAACACAAGCTCAACCACTAAAAGACTCCAATACAGACAACAAAGGATGCCAAAATGCAGGCTTTGTGAAGAACCCAGATGAGAAATGAAGCCGAGAAATCGAGTAGATGGAAGAGTAAGATAGAAATTTAACATCAAATCAGAACAGAGACAGAGGCAATGTTAGTTAGAGTGTCTTCAGAGTTAGCTGGGAAGAACAGGGTGAATCTGAATGCTAGAAGAATCAGATCAAATCCAAAGTGAAGAAGCGACGTCAAAACACGGGAAAAAAAAAGATGTGGACAAGAGAAAGACTGATAAGACAGGATGAAAGAAGCACACAGCTAAGGGAAACTCTTAAAAAAGACCGAACCTTTATACACTTACTGAAGCAATTAACCTAATAGAACAATGGACAGACACAGACAAAACTTAAGGCAGCACTTGAAGATTTCAATTACTTTGGTAAGAGGCTGAACGCAAGGCCTTGCAACTAAATATTTAAAAAAGTATTATTATTTTTAAATTATTTATAAAATAATCTAGCAAAATTATTATAATTATTTAAAATTTTATATAATTGAGTGTTAAATACGTTGTTAAATTTGTATAATTAATTTAACTAAATTTTAATTTATAAAATAATCAAAATTAGTAAAAAATGTTATAAAGTATTTTCAAATAATATTTTAGAATTAGTAAAATCGAAAAACCTTAAATAAATAAATGAAATAAGGTTTGTTTGATTGTATTTTTTAATATGCAAAACCTAAAAATTGATCTAAGAATTCAGATTAGACCAATGCAATCTAAAATTCAGTTAAATAAAATAATACATAATTTTAGAGTTTCTCTCTGAAGTGTGAACTAATCTCATTATGGATAGATCAGGATTACAGATATCTCCACGAGACGCTATTCGTATGGTATTAACGTTATGTAGAGTAATAAGATATATACATCTTATGAGAATGCCTTAATCGGCAATGTCTTAACCACTCTCAACAATCGAATTACCATTGTTCCGACTGAGAGTCTAAATACAAATATATAAATATAATAATAGGGATAGCCGTTAGGTTAGGTCACATGGAAGTGGCCAGCATATCCGCCATCAACTTCTTGGAAACTGACGTTAGCTTCTTGACTGGGAGTGAATACGACGTCGTAATCCTGCGATCTGCAGTCTGCTGAAACTACACCGAGTTAGTTACCCACACTAATTGTTCTTCAAATTATTATTGTAACATTCCAAGAACAAAAGCATATGCTCTAGCTCAAAGACTTCATTAGAATAACTTAAATAAACTTTAATCATCCTCACACCCACTTATGTGTAGTGTGGTATTATATAGGAGAAAAAATAGAGTTAGTTTCATTCCTCCTTGACAATTAATTTTTGTTAAAAATAAAATTATAAAAAATTCCAACATTTGGTTTTATTAACATTTTAAAAATGATAAAAATCATAAAAATCAAATTTGTCTGGCATCAAAATTTATTAAATTAATTTTTAATTTTAACGTTTTAACGAATTTTAATTAAGTGTTGAGGGCGATCGTCTAAGGTGATAATATCCACTCAATCTGACAAAATGTCAATGCCACTAAGATATTGATATTGTAAACAAAAGGGAATACTATACGTTTCACGTTTTAGTGTGCTTGATTAAGATTTCAATCTAATTAACAATACAAATATCCTTCACGGCACTTCGATGTGATTTTAGTATTTTAATTAATGTGTACAAATTGAAATTGAAAAGGACAGCAACAAGAAGCCAAGGGATTGGTTTAACACAGAGAATTGGACCGTAAGACCAGATTTGTGAATATAGATTGATTTGCATGCCACCAAAATATCTTAAGAAGAAGAAATGATTTTAAAATTTACATAATTTAATAGAAATGCATGCCACGCCGGAATTTTAGTAGACATGCCAACTTGGATGATTAACAAATTACAGCTGATGATAAGCATTAGGACCTGTCCTGTTCACGGTGGCTCTTACTTACATCCAAAGGTCAGCTTATTATGGTATAATACGACGACCTCTGTAGAATAATTTATTACCCCAACCATGAAGGCACAAAAGATGGCTACTTGTGTGTGTGTTAGATATTATGGACATGGAACATAGAAAAGGGTCCTCAGGTTGGAAAAGTCTAGGATTGTCCTCACCAAACTAAGAAGTATTATAGCTCTAGTGATTGCATTCCTCTTGGCTTTTATGGCATGTGTTTAAGCCATGATGGCTTCAGAATGCCAACCCCGAGAGCTCTATAGAAACCACACAAAACTAGAGACGTAAATACACCCTGTACGCGAGTTGAAAACTACCTTCCATAGAGTTGAAAACTGTACTAGAATTTGAGGTTAGTTGAGCCCCCAGCAAATATTAATCGTCAACTGAATGAATGCAGTCCAGATTTCATACTTGCAATATAAAAAGTTGATCAAGTTAATCAACAGCTTTCCTCTTTCATGAGCAGGGAAAATATACAAAAGTATGTAAATTGGCTAAAACATACTCCTGTCAAGGCATGACATTTATGTACAAAATCATTTTCAGCAAGTTGTATACACATAAACAATTACTACGTCAATCAATCATCTTCCTTGTCAGTAGCTTAAGAAAGCATATGGGGGTTCCATTTAATTAAACATCTCTCACCTTAAGCCTGACTTCTGCATGAGAATTAGGTGCCTTCTTTGGGCTTGATATAACAGTGCTGAACTTGCGAACCAAGATCTTGAAACACGGCAAGGATATTATGTATAGAGCAGAAAGGATGAAGGGTCCAGCAACAAGCCATCCTAACAACTGCAAGATTATTGTGATGCCATAAGATCATCTTATACCGACACAAATTACCTTGGTTAGGCCATAGCAACAAGCTTCTGTACTCTTCAATACAACCATTAAGGTTACAGTTTGGAATATAGGTTAATAAACAGATAAAAAATGAGGAATATGCAATATCACTTGAAAATTCACTGCAACCTTGCCATTTCTTTGCCATTTTATTTATCTATCAATTTGCAGAGAAGTGGACTTACAGAAGAAAATTGAAGGCCCAAGCTATACTGATGCAAGACACTGAAGTTGCATAGATTTATTCCTAATCTTAAGTTTTTCTAACATCCAACGCCAGGAATAAGACTTGCATGTATCCATTTAGTTCAGCATTAATTTATATTTCTGAGGACAATAAACTGCACTATAAAGTACAAGAAATTAGGTGCTGGGACAGTTGTGTTTTGGGTGGAAGAGGTGTTTCCCACCAAAAAGTGTTTTCCGTGTTAAAAGTTCCCACGAAGACATCTTCAGTTTCTCTACTTCATTTTCAGGCCACTTCATTGCGACCAGAAATTATGTACAGGAGAATAATGTTTAGGTGCTATAGGGAATAGGAAGTTCAGAGGGCAGGGCAATCATCCCCTGTTAATCGTTGGAAGTTTGTTATATTGCAAAGGCAATGCGATAGTATACTACAGCATTCTTATACTAGCAATGGAGATAACAAGTTTATTGAAAAAGAGAAATCACAAATATGCCGATGAAGTGAAAACAAGGTGCACTGAATCCTGAAATTTCTAATAGGTCTGTTCTCATCATGAATTTATGTTGCAATTTCTTTTGCTGCTCTGCATAGTATTATACTCAGATATATATTTCTCATGGCTCTGCATCATCTCATTCTTAAATTTCTCAGCCAATAATGCATATAAGTAGCTATGCTACCGACTACGAACACAAATAGGCATAGAAAAGTAGGCACTAACTACCTGAAGCAGCAAGACAACTGCATACACAAAATTTTCAATACTTAAATTCCCTCGAATTGGCTACCTACCGCATGTGCAATACTTAATATGACAGCATGTGAAGCCTGGCCAGTCAAAACCTTCTTCAAAGCATCAGATGTCAATGGAAAATGAGGTCCACCAGAGATAGCTTCACCAAATCGCAAGAAGGGTACCACAAGACTTGAAAAAATAAAAAAAGATTAAACTCCTGAGAATAAGATTTACGGGAAGGTAATAAGATGGTCAAGTGCATTTGATAGAATAAGGACATGTTGAATATTAATCCAGAAGATTATCACTCGAATAATTAAAGTGCTAATAGTCACCAACTATATATATATATATATATATATATATACTCAAATTAATCAGTAAAAAGAGATAAATGTTAAAGACTGATCCATAGAGACGAAACTACCTCAATTCTATTGGTGTGGCAATGAAGTTAGCCAACATCACAGTTGGAGCATGGCAAACAGACCCAAGTAAAGCAATAGCCACCCCACAAAGCAGGACAGTGACCCCTGAACAACAATATATGGTTACTTGGGTCCAAGAATTGAAGCTGCTATATACTTCACAAACTCATCTTCTATTGTAGAAAACCTAAAGCTAGACTTAGAGCAATCGCAACGGTTCATTTGTTAGTAAAGATACCACGATCAACTAAATAAACTGTTAAAAAAGACTGCAGAGTTTGCCCAGAAATGTATATTGAGATTCAGAAGCATAAGTTAAAAAAGGCTGGAGAGTTTGCACACAAATTTATATTGAGATTCAGAAGCATAAGATCTAAATGTACAAGATAAAAAGTAAAAATATGAAAAGTCAGGCATAAGTCAAAGAAAGAAATCCTTAATTCCATCGTCCAAGAGTGGAATAGAAATAGGACAGGGGAGTAGGAGTGGTAGTCGGGGATACACAGCAAACACACAGTCTACTCAAGTTTAATCTAGTGACATAAGACATACCGGCCAGCTCTTTGCAGTAGAAACTAGTACTAACAAGGAAACATCCATTCTCACCCATATAATGAGATTAAAGAACTATCATATCTCAACCATAATAACATCCAAGAACAAAACAAAAAAAAGCAGCTACGCTGAATGGAATGTAAATCCTTTGTAAGCTAAAGTTATGTTTAGTTGGGAGTTTATTAATGGAGAATGGAATGGGATAGAAGATAAGAGTTTCATATTACATTTCATTCTATCGTAAACAGTAAAAATAAAAAACTTTCGATTTGGAGAGTTTAGGATGGAATGTAAAATGATAAACAACTTTACACCATATTACATTATAAACCCTTCATCCAAACAACATTTCACTATATTATATGATGAACACTTCTATCCCCCCAAACAACAAATTTCTAATATTACATCCACTTACATTTCATTACATTATAAATCATTTCTAATATTACATCCACTTACATTTCATTACATTATAAACCATTTCATTCCATTCTATTCCGTTAAAAACTATACGTTTAGCGAAACATAGCTTAATAATACGTGGGTGGCTCTTTTCTAGTATTTTGATTCCTTGTGGAGTTTTGGTACTTTTATAGTATTTCTTTATGCAGGATTAATAACCTCCAACTAACACTCACTCTTTCCTTCGTCAATCTTAATCGTATTTCCTCTCAAAAGAAACGTGTTTTACAAAGTCATGGCAAAAAGAAACCTCACATGGAATGAATAGAGCACTCTTTACATTGTGGTGACAAAAAATTTTCTGCATCATCCTCACAAAACTTGAGGGGATTAACGGCGAATGCGGATAACCAGTAGATCATCATGGAAGCGGACAATTCGAAGCTTTATACAAGGCAACATTAGAAATAGCAGTTAAAACAGCATACCGCAAATGGGGAAGATGCCGAGAGTAATACCAAGAGCAGCAGAGAACGCCAGTTGTCTTGGCTCTGCACCTCTGCAACGAATAACAAAGGAAAATCAAACCAACTCATTAACCCATTGATTAACAGAAAGAAAGCAAAGAAGGGCACTTGGCATTGTACCTACGAAGGATCTCATAGAAAGGATCAGCCACCTTCTTGTCAAACCAAGTGGCAAAGCCACTCCTCGAAATCGCCATTTCCCCTCTCCACTTCTCTTCACGCCAGCACAATCAATTTCGAATCTTCTCTCAAATTCAGATAAGAATCAGTGGGATTACAGCGAGCAAACAAAATGGTCTTCTCTATATTTCACACAAAAAATAATTGAGAGAATCAAGGAAACATTTATTTCAGATGTCAGATTCCTTGCTTGAGATCTCAAGAATAAATGATTTTCTTTTGTCAATCAGCTCATTCCTTTCCCAAAACAAAAGATTCTCAAAACATTAATATTCAAAGTTAATTGAAATTATAGGGATTTTTTGCTAGAAAATCAGGTGACGTAGGAAAGCTTGCAACTTTGCGTTTGATAATTTTTGCAATCATCTCTTTTGCGTAAATGCATTCCGAGCTGCCACGTCATCGTTTCCGATGGTTGAGCTTTATGTTATCTTCTACGGATCCACCTGCTGCAGTTTTTGTTTCTCTCGGATTACGTGTCTTCTTAATATCTAATAAAACGATGAAAGTGCCAAAAATTTTCAAATCTTTTTATCTAACATATTTGAAATATTTCATTTAGATAATTAATTTCTTAAAATATTATAATCTTTTATACAAATTTTGAAATTTATATTTTAATGATATTTGAAATTTTAAAAATATAATTATTGAATAGCTTGCAAAACAAATTTAAATCTTAAATTAATCATAAAAATAAAATAAATTGAATAATTAATTAATTTTCTGATAGTAATTAATATTAAATAATTAAATGGCATATATTTAATTAATGGCTGATCAAATTATAATAAAATTGAAAAATAAAATAATTTTTATAAATTATGAAAACTAAAATAAATTAAAACTAAATGCTCAATTAAATTTGGAAATAAAATAAAAATACAATCAAAACAAACAGATCGGTGCCTTTTCATGTTTTTGAAAAATCATAATTTTTACTAGGTGTTTGGTTTGAGCACGGGGTTAACTATGGATATGGGTATAATAGTAAAAGGAGATAGGGATGTGAATGAAAAATAAAAAATGATGTTTGGTTTGTAACTTGGGTTTCTGTATTAATACCAATAATGTTATTTGGTTTGTTGCATTAACGGGAATGAAAGATAATATAATATCATTTTTACCTTCAATAAAAATGAAAATAATTTGCCCTTCATATGTTTATTACGGCTATCTCCATATGTTTAACTTACAGTAAAAAAAATTAATCAATTTTGTCAAGGAATTTTATTGCAATTTTTGAGCATTAGATGAGTTACATGATCATTTGTCAACAGAGCTGCATAATGCCAACAATATAATTAATGAGACGTGATAAGGTAGGATGGGAGATCGTAAGGAATTGACAGGCGATAAGGAAGTAAAGAGAATGGTAGGGCAAAGGCTGAGGATAAAAGAGTAAAAAATAAATGTGATAAAAACTTCGATTGAAATAAAAACTTGATACCCACCCCCTTATGGGTTTAGTAGATTTCCAAATTTAATGGGATAAATTCATTCCCCTGGAATCAAAAACTCCAAAGCAAACACTGTTTCTTACAATTATTCTATTCCTTCGTTCCCAATCCCTCAAACCAAACACCCAATATTCTTTTTTTAAAGAAGTTAAGGTATCATTAATAATAAATAACAAACTCAACGTACCTTATTACATAAAACTCTCTGGTTTACAAGAATCAGAGAAGGGTTATTAATGTCAATGTACCCAGTTTTTCCTTACGTATTAGTTGCTCTAAAGTTTGCCCTCGTTAATAATAAATAAGAGGTAAGATGTAACACCCCACCCTCTCAAAACCCATACCCAACATCCTGTGTGATGTCTGAGTCTGTGCCCCGCGAGGGTGGCATGCTAAAGCATTCAATCATTCATAATTCAGTATAATTTTTTTTGAAACCACAACATAGTATACAGAAATCAATAACCAAATCGGACCCACTTTTAATTTATAAACATTTTCAATCATGGCAATATAAACATCAGAATTTTAATAGTCATTTGGGCCCATTACAAATACAAAACATTTTCAATTCCAAAAGTTATTACATACCGTAAAATTCAATTACAAATGATACAAAAATTTGCGGAATATACAATTCAGTGTGAAATAAAGAAATACAATGCAGACGCGAACTGATCTCGACCTCTATCTCTCACTTGCATGCAATAGGTATACTCCCGTTGCCTAACGGGGTATTCTTCTGGGTCCTGAAAAATAATTGCAAATTTTGGGTGAATTTTGCGAACTCAATGAGTGACCATCATCAATGGCTCACCCAATCACATAACACATAATTCGCACATCTCACATTATTTCACATTTCACATTCGATGCACTTAATCATTCATCTCATGCATATGCAATGCACATGAGACTCACTTTTCATTTGTTATTTTGTTTTGACCGAGTGCCTAAACTGTCCCATATAGGGCTCATTGATAGCTGTCCCATATAGGGCTCATTAAATGTTGAGCCTGAGGCTCTGAATCACTTTTGAGCTCGAGGCTCATTTTCACTCGTTGAGCTTTAAGCTCTGATCGGTGG
>JANZXP010000194.1:4757551-4769959 GCA_027576715.1 Erythroxylum flavicans
TTATTATTATTATTATTATTATTATTATTATTATTATTATTATTATTATTATTATTATTATTATTATTATTTGTTAACTTTTTTACTAATACAAATCATTCATTTTAAAATAATCAATGAATTACATATTTCCAATCATATAATACTGCAGGGATATTTTAGTCATTGACACTATTTTTATGTTTTGCCAACTGCAACTAAACACATTTCTGTCCTCGAGACGGAGACAGATTTATCTGTTTTATCCATCACAACCAAACACTTCACTGTCTTCAATTTTTTTTCTGTTCTGTCTCTAAATTTTTGTCTCGTTTCGTCTTTGCATACTAGAGATAGTAACCAAACGCAGCATAAATTTTCGTCTCATTCCATCTCTGCATATTGAAGACAGTAACCAAACAAACTGTAAGGGAACAAATTATTCCCAAATCTGTTTGCCGTTTCAAAATTAATTCTTTTCATCTATTATAATAAGTAAATCAAAATAGGAGGGACGAGATTTCACGAGAATAAAAGAAACAGAATTTGGAAAAGATAATTTTGTTCCATCTTTAAGTATCTTAGAAAAACAAGTTTTTTAACTTTTTCCCAGTTGGGTATGGCCTCGTTCTAAGGAATTGGAATGATTTCACATTTCTTGAATGGAACACCCAATCCACTAATAATTGAGAATCTTGACCTTCGTGAGAAAAAAAAAACGTATATTGTGCATGTAACAGCAGCGAAATTGCAAATATCGTACCAGATTTAATACCGAATTAAATTTTGGTATGATATTATATTAATACCGGTTAATATTGAGTATCATTTCATATAATTTTTAAATTTATGAAATAGTTTTTGAAATTTTTTAAAATTTATAAAATAATCCATTAGTATATGGTATAGTTGTATTGTATATTTTACAAGTTTATATCAACTCTGTTTCTAAAAATTATAATAATAAATAATAATTACAATTAATATGAAATAACAATATTTTTAAATATTTCACATATAAATAATAACCACAATTAATATAAAAAAGAAAATCATCATAATACACATAGTAAAATAAGAATAATACAAAGTATTTAAAAGTATTACAATAATATAATTTCATCATTTTAATAAATAATAATTACATCAAAACATCCAATAAAAAGAACAATAAATATCTTTAACAATTACAATTTACGAAAAGAATTCATGACGAGAAAATAATCAAGTAGAAGTTAAACCTGAAACAAAAATATTTACAATTATATTACATATATAGAATTTAATATAAACTGATAAACATCAAATATAAGTAAAATTAAAAAACGAGGACAAAATAACCTGAAACAAAATTTAATCGTCAACGAGAGGATACCCACTATAACTGAACTGACTTCAGTTATCATTTGATACAAAATCCTCATCATTGAGAGGAGCTTCATCATCATTATCATTCAAAGTTAATGCACTAAATGACATGTCAATATTTTCCCATTCAAGATTATCTTTCAAGTTATTGGCATCTACCAAATTCGGTTCTTCAGAAACCCAATATGCCAAAAGGTAAATATTATCAATGAAAATTGAATCAGTTGAACTATTTGTATTATTAAGACCCCTAGTAAATAATAAAATTTATTCACTGCAAGAAACTAAGACAATTCGCAACGTTTTAGTGATAAAACATCGCGGATTGTGAAGACTTTTCGTGATGATTAAAAGTTCAAATTTTTCTTAACGTTTTATGAAAACGTCGCGAATTTGTAATACTTTTTGCGACATTTTATCAATAAAACGTCACAAAATAGAAACCATGACATTTTGTTGAATAAAACGTCGCGGAAGCCTTCAGCAACAAAACGACGTTTTAAAACACACGGTGTTTTCAAAAAGGCATGTTTGAGTGTTTTGTGAACAGTGAAAATACACGAGTGAACAGGGAAATTTAGGGAAAAAGAAGAAATCTCGCCCTAGTTTTGTCGCTGACGTCAGAGCTCTGACACTGAGTTCCCTGCTCACTGACTAACATGGGCATTTATGGTTTCAACGTTTTGTCTCTGGCATGAACGCACCCATGCTTTCTGAAATAGAACCCATCGCTCCCAGCCTTTAAACAGCCCCGCCTCAGTCGTCGAGTAGTCGACTAGTGAAAAAATCCAGGCTTAGGGAGGAGGAACCGCAAGACGAGGGGGGGACGGTGGAGAACCGCGTGGCGCAAGCAAAAGTCTCGTTTAAGGATGCAGTGATCAAGGATTCAATTCTCACTAATACAGAGTCTGACACTGAAGCTATTTACGTCCAAGACAGTGACCTTCTCCGAGACTCAATAGATGGTATTTCGTTGATAGTTTTCTTGGAACGGATACTCTTGGTGGCAAATAAGACCAAAAGCTTAACGGTGATTGTCAAATTCTTAGGTAGACGTGTGAATATGAACTCATTGCAAAACCGTTTGTTTGCTTTGTGGAAATCAAAAGGAGCTTTGAAATGTATGGACATTGAGAACGACTACGTTGAGGTTAGCTTCAAAGATGCTAGCGATTTTTCTAGGGTTCTTGCTGACGGACCATGTATCATTTATGGGCATAATCTTACGGTCCAACCATGGTCGCCAACTTTTGATGCTTCCAACCCTTTCCCTACCACCATTGTTACTTGGATTCAGATCCCAAACCTCCCAAGCTCCTTATACCACAAGCCACTACTTGAGGAAGTGGATGCCACGATTGGCAAAGTTATTCGCATTGATGAGAAAACAGTGACGGCTACCAAGGGAAGGTTTGCCCGTATGGCAGTGACAGTTGACCTCACAAAACCATTGTTTACAAGAATTCGGGTCAACAGGCAAATAAAAGTAGTTAAATATGAGTCCTTACTGGTGGTGTGCTTCCATTGTGGCATATACGGGCATTTGAAAGCGAATTGTCCCAAGGCAGTAGTGCAAACCGATCTAAGAGCGAGTACAACCTAGGCGGAGGGAAGGTCGATGGGTCCGGTGGCACCGACTAAAGAGTTGTTAGCGGAGGTGGAACCTTTCGGGCCATGGATGCTAGTTGAACCCCGCAAACAGAAACCCAACAACTATGGCAACGAAAGATCTTTAACTGTGACTCGTGGGCTTCCATTCAGTGGATCTCGATTCACTGTGCTCCCCAAAGCTTCTGATGGCCAATACAGGTGGTAAAAGTACAGGCAATAGCAAAGAAGAAGGACAACGAGACAATGGTTCTACTATTAAGGGGTTGGGCCCGGGTGCTACTACCACTTCCAAGAGAGTGGTCTCATCTGATACCAAAGGCAAGAACAAGGTAGGCTATATGGAAAATCCATTCCAAGGACTTGATTTTAATTCAACTCCTTTTACCTCGCAGGATGCAACAACTATTTTTGGAACTAATTCTAATGATGATCAGGCTGCAATGGGCTAGAAACAAGGAAAGAATGCTCCAAAGGGACGGGGACGCAATGAGGCTGCGCAAGATGGGTTCAAGTATCTAGGTCATGGTACAAAGAACATGTCGGGACCTGCCCCCGGACCCCGACTTCCATGTAGAAAATCATAACCATGTAGAATATCGTAAGAAGTGAGCTTATTTCCAACACCTCCATTATCGGTTTATCTTCTTACTCTGAAACCCTAACGGTCACATATTTATTACACATATTTATCGCCCATATTTGCCTTCAACAACTCTCCTTCTTAGTTCAGCTCTGCTCTTCGACTATCATTTATCCATTTCAACCTGAAGAACTTCAAAGAACAGCGTTGGCGAGTCCACACTTTACATATATGTGCTTCAGGGTTGTTAGCATAACTTTTGCTATAGACGTCAAAATCAGGGTTTCTTTAGCTACTTTGAAAGAGGATTTCAAGAACTACAACTTTCATGAAGAATCAAAGGCCAATTATATCGTCTGGTGGGTCAAAAATAGGACAGAAGATAGCCATAAATAGTGACCCAGATGATAGCGTGAACAGTACCACAGACGAAGTCTGTGAACAGTAACTCAGACGATGCTTTTCGATTGCCATAACTTTCTCTCTTTCACAATTTTCTCTCTTCTTTTTCACTCCAATCACCTTTTTGGTCTTCCACATCCCAAGACAACATTGTACTTTCCCCTTTTTCCCTTAATGAGTGCTAAAGTCTATTTTACCCTTCCTTATAACTTAGGTTCTTTTAACCTTAAGTCATCTTCCAAAAATACCCTTATGTACCTTACAACATCAACACTTTAATTCCATTAATCCATGAATTAAATCCTCCTAAACTTGACATAATAGTTAACCTCAATCAAAAATATTCATCTAACAATACCATAATTCATTCAAATCATGTTTACTAAAATAAACAAAAATTCAAGGCCCAACAGAACAGGGCCACTTTTAAACAAAAGGATGAATCCGGAATAGGTCAAAAACCTATTGCGGGATCCTCTAAAGGAGGCCACATGATTGGGCTGGCCAAAAGACGTGGCAGACATATCAAACACATCCATTTGGACCCTACGCTACACACTGTTGTGCAGCTGGAACCAAACATGGTTCTCCTCTCCATTTCACCTTCTTCATCCCATCATTTTTCATGTAAGAAATCAAGCTAATCTTAGGTTGAAATCAAGGTAAAAGCTAGGGATTTTCTCTTCACCTTTATCTTTTCTTGCTTTGCTTATGAAGAATTGAAATTATAAGGTTGGAATTGGGACTGAGAAGTGTATTTTTGTTGTTTCTAGTTAGTGAGTCAAGGAAAACTAAAGAGGAAGGGAAGGAAAAGCATTAAAAGAACTATTTTTCTAATTTTAAGGTTTGAGACTACACTTAGTTTAATTCCTCTTTATGTGTATGTTTGAATAGATATAAAGATTCATTTGGATATCTAATGGTTTATGTGATGATTTTTGGTGTTATTTTTATGTTACTTTGTATGGAAATGGTTGTATATGATAAGAAAGTATCGTGTAGTGGAATTCTGTCTTAGGTTTGTTTGAACTAGCCACATTGTTTGAGTGATAACTCAGCCTACAAACTTCTAAATTGGGTGATTTCAATTGCATATTAAACCTAAGACATAGAAACAAAAATCTCTAGAAGAGACTCTAACTTAATTATGGCTTTATGACATTGGAAAGTGGGATAAAAATGATGACCTACTGACAACCCTGTTTTGGAGCAACTTATGATATTTGGTTTATATCTTATGATTGGGAAGTTCAGATGGTCTTATTGTTAGTGTTATAGAATAAGAGACATAGGTGAACAAATATCTAGAAGACCTCAAAACCTACTTCGAACATTGTCTATATGCATATTAAGGAACAAATAGAGTTCATCATGTGATTCACTTATGGACTGATTGTTTGCCTATTTTTAGACCACCTTGGGCTTAGCCCAAATTGTACTATTTTGAGTTTGTTTTCATTTCTAATTTTTACCACATCTTATCCGAACCTTCTGGAATGTGTATAAAACTTTTCAAACACTTAGAAATAATTGAAATAGGACTTACCACATGTGAATTGGGTGATTAAACATTGGAATTTAAGAGTGAGCATAATTCATGCTAAAGACAATTTACATGTATATAGATGATTTTATGCATATTTATTACTCACATGTGTATAATATGATTATAAAAGTGTGATTTTGATACCCTTCTAATGGTGGTAAGTTATGACTTGCATGTATGAACACAGATACAGATTTTATGACTTAAAATGTATATCATATAACTTATCAATATATGAATTATGAAATTGGCAAATAGTTAAAGGAAATGTTACAATGCCTGTTCTATTATCTTAGTGGTGGAAAGATAGGCATGCCTATAAGGTTACAGTGTAGCTGTTACAGTTTGGCACCAATGGTGTCTTCATTTCGAGAATATAATGTCTTCACAGTTTAATGCCTTCGGGTATCCACAGTTTGATACTTTCAGGTATCCACAATTTTGATATCTTCGGATATCCACAGCTTCCATTATCCAGACCCACGAGAATGTGCAGGCTAACATAAAAAAGTAAAGTAAAGGGTTATAAATAAGAAATACAACATGAGTAAAGGGTTATAAATAAAACATACAACATGAAAACATAAATAATTGGTATTGACGAGCATTTACGTTTGTATTGATATTTGTATCAATGAGCGTTAAATATTAATTTTTGGCTTATGAATGTGAATTTACAGTATATGAATAACATATTGAAGCATTGTTTACATTATGTATTTTGATTAAGTGTGTCATCACTATTTATATGAGTTGTTATGTTTATGAATGTGTGTGCTTGGTGGATGACTGTTGTGAGTGGTAATCCAAACTAAGTATTTTTCCTACTAAGCTTTCAAGCTTAGCATAGGTGTTAATCTGTGTAAGTCCAAGTCATAGGAGTGAGATATAGGGAACATCTGCAGGGACCAAGGCCAACAGCTAGGAGTAAAAGTACCATTGAAATGTATTTTAGTTTAAGACAATTGTACATGTAAAAGAGTAAAGGAAATTATATGTTTTCTTTTTGGATTATCATGTAAATATAAAGATGTAATACTAATTTTCAATGATAATTTTAAATGATATGAAAGTTTGTAATATGTATATATTTAACATTGAATAGAAAAATGTGTGATGATAACACCTATAAATGAATAGAAATATATGTCTTGACTGTTTGTACAAGAATTTTGTTGCCATGTTTATGGGTGGCTGTAGGTTCCATATAAGGGGTGTTACAATATTAATATTGCCTTTCAGATATTTAACATATAATAATTGCACTTACTATAAAAAGAAGATCATTTAGGACTTTTTTGGTAAATAGCTGATCAACTATTTTTTGGTATATTGAGAAGTCTTTGGTTGTTTGACTATGTTAAACCGCTGATAATCATGTTTGGTAATTTGCTAATTAGGTTGGCGGATTGAACTCAATCCGTTGTTTTTTAAAAAACTGCTATAGGGAACGTTTTGCTTTAGTTGCTGAGAAATTAAAAGACAAAAAGACGATTATACCTAAAAGTTATTATAAATTGGGAGAAAGATAGACATAGACATAGACATAGACATAGATAAACATAAAATGTGAATTCAATTTATTCGAAGTCAAAAAAGTACTCTGGTTTATTTAAAAATTAAACCAAATTAGATTTTTTTCTTTAATAAAATTTTGTGCTTCATTTTGTATCATTATTTTTAAAAAATTATTCCATTTTTAATTAAATAAAATAAGTATCATTGGATTTGGTATTGTATAATAAAAAATTGCTACCAAATTATTTTATACCGACCAAAATTTTCTGTAATGTTAGATTTTGGGTTGGGCAGGTGAGTTTCAAGTTGAATTCATTGTACTTATTAATACTCGGATTAAATTTTATAATTAAAAAGAATTAAATCATTAAATTAAAAATATATTTTTATAGTTAAATATTTTTAAACACAAAAATGTTTCTAAAAATAGTTATTATGTCTAAAAAAATATTTTAATGTTAATTTTAATAGAAACAATTATCAAAAATGTTTTTTTAGTTTTAGTTATAAGATAAGATTAATTTTATTAAGGGATTACATTTTTCATATAATTAAAAATAAATTTTTTGCTAATTAACTACTACATTTTTTCGTTTAGTTTCTAAAATTAATTTAAATAATTATTTTTTATTTTAAACATAGGCAAATAGTTTTTATTTATTTAGTTTTGATTAATTGACTGAAGCAAATTGAAACATAAGCGTAAAATTAAGATTGAATAAGTATTCATGGATTGATCAAAATAGAATAATTTTTACAGCTTTTGTGTTGTATAACTATATTAGAAGAAGCACAATTGGTGATCTGGCTTTTAACATCATCAATCAAGATCTTTAACTTATAACTTCAGATGTATTTTGAGATGTTGAAGTTACCTCTACACAAGTAGGCGTTGAAGAACTGAGAACTAGGGATATGACAACTATTAGTGATAATATTACTTCTAGTTTAATGACAGTTAGATATCGTTCTTAGATTATAATAAACCTTTGCTTAAAATGATGATGTTGACTTCTTTTGCTCTATCTAAATTCTTAGGAGAATATCCAAAGAAATACTAAGATATAATACTCATGTCCTTATAATTTTTTTAAGTCATGCTTTCATAAGTCATTTTACACATAAACAACTAATACTAAATAGTTAATTTTACCAAACATCTTTAAATAAATAATTGATATCATTCGCTGGTCAAATCAGCTATTAATCCGCTGTCAACTAAGTGCTGATAAAATTAGCACAGCAGATTAATATAGCTAACAACTAATGCAATCTTTCTAATTGCCAAACATGACCTTATTTACCATACAAATATAAAACTAAGGATAATACAATGTACTTAAAAGGTTATGACCCTATTTGGTAATCAGCGAATTGCATTAGCTGTCTGTTAGCTGATTCTATTAGCAGTTAACTGACAACGGATTAATATAGCTAATTTGACCAGCGGATGACATCAGCTGTTTATTTAAAAATGTTTGGTAAAATTAACCGTTTAATATTAGTTGTTTATGTATAAAATAACTTATAAGGACGTGGCTTAAAAAAATTATAAGGACATGAGTATTATACCTTAGTATTTGTTTGAATATTTTCATAAGAATTTCAAAATTAAAGAAAGACCTATATAATGGGATGATAACTCTTTGTGTATTATGACTCAAATTTGATATTAATTTAACATCAAAAATTAAAATTAAAAATATTAAATTTAAATAATAAGCTTATTATCTTTATCTTTATCTTTATCTCGATCTCTATCTCTTTGAGTAATTTGTAATAACTTTTGGATATAATAGTCTTTTAGTCCCTTAGTTTCTCAACCGTTAAAGGAGAACACTCCTCTTTCTTAAAATCAACGGATTGAATTCAATCTGCCAACCCAATAAGCTAATTACTAAACATAATTATCAGTGATTTGATATAGTCAAACACCTAAACCTTTCCATTCACAAAAAAAACATATTGCACGAAATTGTTTCAATATATCTAATTAAATTATTATTTAAATGATTACGACAAAAAGCAAAACATCAATCAATTAACTTTTGGATTCCAAGCTTTTATAATATATTTATAATTTATATGATAAATTTAATTATTTTCATTTTTATTTTAATGATTTAATAACAAGTTTTAAAAAATATTTATATGTTATAACACTATAAAAGGTAACAGATCATTTTTTAACTAAGATAAAATGTATATATATATGTCATCCCGGGCCATGGTGGTTCGTAGCCCGGCAAGCTGGGATGGGTTGGCCTGCAGGCTGGGCTAATCACGGGCTAACCGGCCCAAGCCTGGGCCACAAGCTACAGGTAGGCTGAGACGGCCCGGGCCGGCTCATCATTTATTTTTTTAGCAAAAAATTTCAAAAATGATGTCGTTTGGACATAATAGGGATTGACTAATTCGATCCAAAAATGGGCCGGACCGATTTTGTCATCCATATATATATATATATATATATATATATATATAAGAATATATATTTGCTATATTTATTTTATTTTATTTATTTATTTTAGCTTTATTTATTTACTCTTTTTAATTTGTATCATTTATTTGTAGTTTTATTGTATTATTAATATACTATGTTTTTATTGACATATTTGTGAAGTTAAGTGGAACTGGCATGTTCTGTTGGTTGAGGAATTGAATTAATCAGTTAATGTTGGAAGCGACTCCACATGTTGCTGCTGGCTTTGCTTTTCTTCTATTGTGTGGATGATGTTGTTATGCGTATTGTATGGTAGAAATTTTAATTTGCGCGCTGGATTCCTGGTTGTCTCCTTTTGAGGAAGCCTGGAATGTTGAGCTTGTTCAATTTTAATATTCGAGCAATCTTTTGCATCTAACTATAATTCTACTTTGGTGCCTTGTTTTGTGATGGCGAATCTCACCAAAATTTTATGTCTTCATTCATTTTGCAGGTAGAGATGGTTTCACTCATAACATGTTGGATAATATTCATGCTCATTGGAAAAAGAGGAGTGTGGGTAAAATTAACTGCAAAGGTGTATGTACTGTTGATATGGACATTCAGCTCGTTTGGTAAAGAGCTGATAAGCTCTTTTTTAGCTGGTTAGCTCATTTTAACTGATTGATCATGTAAACAAGCTATTAAATTTGTTTGATAAATAGTTAGTTGGGTTGGCTGATTCAACCCAACTAATTGATTTTTCATCAGCTCCTTCCCAGGAGCGTTTCGTTATCAGCTGCTAGCTTTTTTATTTTTTGTCGATTATGCCCCTCTAGCTACTTGGGTTTAATGGTAGCGATTTGTTTCTTCTTTCCTAGGCGACGGTGACGAGAAGGAGCGGCAAAAAATAGAGGAGAGACGTAGCAGTAGAACGTTCTCTTGCCCTAAGTTGCGTCTTCCTCTTACTGGAACAATCACAGGTAGTGAGAGGGAGTGACTACATGTTACTTCACCGCCAGTCTCTCACCTGCTTAGGCTACCATTTTGTTTCAGAATTTTTTGTTTTTCTAGCGATTTTCAATTTTGGGTTTGCTAGCGTCTTTATTGTTTCAGTTTGTTCGATCTAGACAAATCTGATTAGGATTGTTTCATATGATGCAATGGCTTGGAAGATAGATTGTGATTGTTCAACGATCTGTTCTCCAGATTCATGGTGTTTAATTTATTATACAGGTTTTGTTGATTTTTGACCTAAAGAACAAGAATTCCTTAGATTTTCTCAACTGATTTTGTGTGTTTGGCTTTTATTTTATCTGGAGCATCGGTGACTCTAGTAGACATAGTGGAAAGGGAAATTTTACTGTGGCTCTCATCCCTTTTCTCTGGATACATCTTTGACTTTTCAATGTCATCTTTCACAGGATCATGGTTATATGAAACTGCCACCAAAGCATTATAATACAAGTTGGGTGCTTCCCCCAGGTAATATCATTGTCTTTATGTTGTTACCTTATTTTCCAGTATGCATTTGTGTTTATCTCCAGATTTTGATTGTGATTCACTTGAATAATATCATATAGAAATTACTTGTTACTGTACAATCCATTCTACGTATTATGCTCCCTCATTTCTGACTGAATTATTTACTTCCACAAATTTCTAGAAATGAAGTGAGGGATTTGGTACTGAAATTCAAAAACTCTCACCACCATATTGCACTTGCATTCTCCATGTTTTATTCTTTGCTTGACATTTAACTATACCCATCCTGAAATTGTCCTCTTCAAAAACTTCCTGTTAACTTTTTTTTTTCTAAAGCCTAGGTTTTTGGAAATTTTCTTGTAAGTGTTGCTCTATCTAAACCATTTGATCACATTTATTGTCTCATGGAGATTAAGAGGTTCTGTTATTTCTTAATTACCCATTTTAGTACACTTTTCTTATTCTGGGGTTTATATGCTTATGTTATATCACAATAATTTATGGACAGGCATACGCTATGACTCTTGCTAATTCTTCTTTTTCACTCTCTCTTTCATTAAATCATTTGTAATTCCCATGCGCACCTGAATTGATGTGAAGCGAGGATCTACAATAGAGGATTTGGGTGCCGGACATGCACAGTTACTTATGTCATCTTTCTTAGTTTCTTCTGTCAATCTCGTGTACTGTGAGAGATAAAGAGAGTGTGTTGAATGTATTTAGGCAATTAGCACCCTTAGTAGAGATATAATAATAAAAAGTGGCCCGTGATTGAAGAGTTGTGCATGTTTATTGCTTCTTTTGCATGTTGTGCATTGATAGAACTTACGGGGGAGAGAGTGAATTAGCAAATGATAGGGATAATGGAAAAGGGAATAAACCATTAGTGTAGAAGGTATATTCCAGAAGAAAGAACAGTAGGCCAGGGAGAAGTTAGTTATCAGCTGAGGTGGCAAATTAGTTAGGTATAACAGAATGTACCTGGGGAGGGGATTTAGAAATAAGGAGAGAGAGAAGGGAGAGGGGAGGGAGAAAAGTGAGAACAATTTGTGACAGAAGGATATTTATACCTTCTAAGGAGCAATTCTGCACTGGTTAGGGGGAAACACCATACTTCTATACTGTAATGATATATACATTACGATCATATTGCAATAATACAGTAAATCTCTAGTATTCTAATATTAGAGTTCTATCATTGGTCTGACTTGCCGGATTTCATCGGGAAGGACAAATAGTTTTCTTCTGGTTTTTCATTTAACGTCAAGGGTCCATCTTCATGCCACCGAAGATGTCAGATAGGGTTGAGCTATTGGAATCTCGCATGGCTAGTCTAGAAGCTAGGGTAGAAGATATCCAATCATCCATGCGAATGGCCATGGGGGAGATGCAAGGGGCATTATTGATGGAAATGAGTGAAATTGTAACATCCCGTTTCCAGAGAACGGGTCGGACCAAAGAAACGGGTCCAGGTGTGGTAAATTACCACATCTCATG
>JANZXP010000194.1:4779716-4802902 GCA_027576715.1 Erythroxylum flavicans
ACTTTGATAGTTGATGCTTCCATGAGCTTAGTGATCAGAACAAGATACAAGGGACATGATACAAAAAGGCAAAATCAACATAGAGAGATTCAATTTAGGCTATATTTGACTAGATAGTTATTAATAGAATAGAATGGAATGGAATAAGATAAAAGAGAATAGTTTTATATTGCATCCCATTCTATTCTACACGGTAAAAATAAATTTCCTCTCGTTTAGAAGATTTAAAATAAACAATATTTTCCCATACTACATTATTAACCTTCCGTACCTCCCAAATATCCTCAAGAAACAGAACAAATAAAGTAAATTACCCGGATACGAGCAGTGGCATCCTGGCCAGATTGAAGAAGCATTGCAATGTCTCTTCTCATTTGCCTCACCACCACCTCTCTCTTGTTTCGCAACAGCTTAATCCTCGCCACTGCCATCTTAGCCGCCGTCTTACTATTCTCAGTTTCCACATATACCAATTGACAAAAACAAACAAACCCATCAAATTAATTCGGACAGTCAAAGCAGAATACATACTGTTTACCATAACCTCAATAGAAAATCTTAAAAAGGCTGCGTTTTTATGGCACAAAAACAGAGGAGTAATCTCGTTCGTTCTCATGAAGCAATGAATGTACCATTTGGAGGAGTTGAAGCGAGGACAAAATATAGACAGTGTGCGCTTCATGAGCTTCTTTGTATGGAAAGTAGCCACTTCAACCACCGTCATTGGCTCTTCACCGGCAGATGAGAGCGAGAGAGTATCACTAATACGCTGACGATTACAGTAATAATGTGCTTCTTTTAGCAAAGTAACGTTCTTATTGATCAAACGGATTCAGTATGGGGTCCTCCTAGATTGCCGACTAAAATAGCCGTTACGTTATTTGACACGCGGCAATAATAATCGAGTTGTGTGCGAGAATCCAATGTCCCAGCACAACTCAACTATGTTGTTGTTGGGCGTGCAAAGTGTGACTTTTCCCAATTTCAGGTTCCTAGGACCCATGTCAAAGGCCCGTTTCAAAGTACGAGGAAATTGCGGGCTACGGGCTAATTTGCTTGAGTCCAACGATTTAGTTGACAACCAGCAAGTAATATACACAGTTCATTTGTTTTGAAGAGGCTGATCCATTGAAGATGTGAAAATGGCTTCCTTACTAAAAAAAACAAAAAAGTTCCCGTGCATGGAATTGACTCTCTTCCCTCATTCACATCTAATATATTTTAATCCTAAGTTTTATCAAAAATGTTGACAAAGACAAGACAAAGAAGAATTGTATTTATATCGTGTGTATGATATAAAAGATGAGGGCTTCTTATATACTGAAACAATGGAGTAAAATGTAAGAAAAGAAAATATTACAACATAATTGTATAATATTACAATATAACTATAGAATATTTAGGATAAGCTTGATAGAGTTTTGAAGAACATGATGTCAGCAAAAATGACAATCATTCTCAGCATACTTGATACGTTCATAAAAGACATCATTTTATCAATTTGAATTTCATTACGAGTGTTACAATGCAATAAAAGGGCGTGGGACTAACTTACTTAATACTGATATCCTTAAGCAACCATTACAACCAAACTAGCTCATAAAAAGTATAGGAAGAGTCTAATATTTAGATTTCGTGCTAGAATGAGACATTATAGTTTGCTTCTTACTTTGCCTAAATATTAACAAATTGATAAAAAAAGCCAACAGTAGATTATTAATCATTAAGATTTTCTAGCCCAATCAATATGAAAATAAGCTTTCAAGTCTAATGTAGATGAATAAGAGAAATGGATATCATAAAATAAATACCATAAAATAAAGTTCATTTCACATAATAAAGAATACAAAGAGCTGTTACAAAATGAGTGGTAAAAGCATAAAACCTGAACGAGTGATTAAGCTATATTCAGACGAGTGATAGATAAACAAGACTGCCAACTAATTGTCAATAAAGAGTGCCATCAACTGTAGAAAAATGAGCATTAGGCTTAATAGAAGTGTTAGCTATTAGGCTTAATAGAAGTGTTAGCTATCTTGTCATCAGTAAAAGCAGCTTGAGAAGGAGATATATAACATATTTTTCTTAAGACAAATAATACTCTGCAAAGCCTTAAGACCAAGAAAGTAGTTAAAAAGCCCAAGATCTTTTATTTCAAATAGTTTACTCATAAATTTTAAGGTAATTGATGTCCTGCAAATTGTTAACAGTGATGATCATGTCGTTTATATAAAGGAGTAAGAGAATGAAACATTTCTTAATCTTACAAAGAAATAATGCATGATTATAAGGACTTGAATAAAAACTAATTCGCCTAATAGTTGAGCTAAATTTAGCAAGCCATGCTCGGATATGTTAGGGTACAAACCTTATGTTTGGCCTTTTATAAACCCATTTATAGCTAACAATATATTTATCTAGTGTAAATATATTGGATCCCAAGTATGAGTGATAGTGAAAACCTAAAGTTCCTTTTTTTATAGCTTATTGCCACAAAGGGCTAGTACTAGTCTCACGACAAGTGCGAGGTTCTTATAAGAAATAATCACAGAATAACAATGATAATCATGAAGGATAATGTTAGGTTATAGTACGAGGCTCATATAAGAAATAATCACATAATAGTAATGATAATCATGAAAGATAATATTAGGTTATCTCTTATAACAAAGAGAGGAAGGAATAACATAAGAGTTGCTAGTGATTACGAGTAAGATGACAATCAAAGGAAAGGAGTTATTAGAATCTATAAATGTTGAAGAGTCACTTAGGGAAGGCAAAGAGATGCTAGTATTGTCTGAATCAACATTTCCTACAAACAAGTCACTAGGAAAAAGAATAAATGGATATGTTAAATATGAAGAAGGAATACTTTGAACTTGAAAACATGATATGGTCCAAAATATTTTATGTTCCAAAAAGGTTACATGATAAGAAATCCTGAGATGTTCTGAAATTGGATGCTAAGATTGATAACCCTTATATTTTATATTGTATCCTAAGAAGCAACATAATCTAGCCTTAGGCTCTTTTTTTTGTGTTCATAAGGTTGAAGATGAACAAAGCATGGACTACCAAAGACATGAAGAGACTGTTAATCAAGTGTATATCCATATAAACATTAGAAAGATGAGACATTGTTAAGAGTGGGGGAAGGAACTCAATTAATTACATAAACAATAGTAAGACATACAGAATCGTTAGGAGAATGTCTCCATCAGTTCCATGGGCTGATTTGGTTTGGAGACAAGTGTTGAGTCCAAAGGCCGCCATCTTCTTGTGGTTAACTGTTCATAATCGATTGTGCACTAAGGATCGTTGGTTTGGTTTGTATGATCCTCTATGTGTGTTTTGTAATCAAGCCCATGAGAGCAGAAACCATTTGTTTTTCCTTTGCCCTTATTCTAAGGAGGTGTGGAGTTGCATTGGGCGGTTGGTAGGGATGATGAGTGTGTCTTTTGATTGGTTAGAGGTGTTGCCGGCTATTATACGAGTTACCCAACGTGGTTTGAGAAATGGTCTCCTTATTAAGACAGCTTTTCATATCGTTATCTATCACATATGGCGAAAGAGGAACCGACGAATATATCAACGAGTGGAGTTAAATCCCATTGAACTTACACATACTATTGTCAATATGATCAGGGAATTATTCATAGCTAAAAGAAAACAAGATACTATCAGCCAAGATCTTCGCTTGAAGTGGTTTCTTTAATATGTGTGTCGTCAGACAGTAGTCTTCGTGTAGGTTAGGCTTTGTATTATTTTGCTGGTCTCTTTTTCTTGTACAAAGGATTGTATATAGTTTTCAACTTTCGTAATATAATTTCCTTTAAAATTTCAAAAAAAAAGATTTACTGAAACCGTCTTCATATCCCTGCCATGCCAAGAGTATCATTATAATTTGCACTCCTAATTTGCGATTAGTTACTACACTGAATTATCAGAAAGAGTACAATTCATCAATTACAGAATCTACTCATTAATAAGAGATCGCAACCGATTTTGCACGAAAGCCCTCACCTCACCCATCATCAGAGAAGTTTCAGGCAATTCAGGCATAGCATAGAATCCATGTATAGCATCAGGGTATTCTACCAACCTCACTTCCTTCCCACATTTCTTCAACCCTTCACAGTACTTTCTCTGCCAATCCTGCAATATATCAAAACCTCCAGCAAAAACCATTGTGGGCGGAAATTTCTTGCCGGAAATGTCCTCTCCGTTTGGTCCGAAAACATTTATCGCACGATGGTTTCGGTCTGATCCCTGAGGCATAAAGGCCTTCCAAGCCCAGTCCGTACGCTCCACACTCAGTACAGGAGCTACTCCATCCAGATTGATTTCAGACTCAGTTCTCTCCTTTCCTCCAAAAAATGGTTGTAACGCTATAAGCCCAATAATCTTCAGGTTGGAGAAATCGTATTCGCTAGCTCTGAGTGTAACATAATGAGCTAGGTTACCTCCTGCACCGTCACCAGCCATAAAACACTGTCCAAGGTCAACTTTTGCAGAGAAATTCTCGAAGTTCATGCCATCTATGAACTTTAACGCGTCGAGGCCATCCTGGTACTGCAATGGATACTGATATTCGGGTGCTAGACGGTAGTTAACAGAGATAACGACAGCAGGGACTTCACGGGTAAACCGCCGACATAATTGGTCGAACCGCTTGGTGTCTGCGCCCATGGAGAAGAATCCACCACCGTGAAAGTAAACGATCACGGGCATCCTGGAACCTCCGGTAGCTGCGGTGGTGGGGTTGTAGAGGCGGAACCAGAGGTTGCCATCATGGTGGTCGATAGAGGTGTCAAAGGATGTGACACCATCGATGGGCTTCGCGGAAGCAGGTACTTTGGGGTCGAAGACGCTTAAAAGGCTGCGGTTTACGGTGAGGTCGGAGCGACGAGCGGCATCCGACCCGAAGGTGTGAGTGGCAAGCATGAATTTCACCTTCAGAGGAAGACGCGGCGGTGATTTTCTGTCCCTCTCTGACATTTGGAATTGGAAGAGATTTGCAGTGGTTTAGATTCTATTGTTTTACTTGTTAATTCTGATGCATTTCCTTATCAAAATCTTTGCTTACATTAAGTTAGTTGGAGGAGTTCTGTGGCAGCAGATCCGACATGCATGTGGTATTGACATGTTCAGACATCGTAGAAGGCGGAAACAGTTATATTTGAGATTTAGACTTTAGAGAATGCTTGGTATTTGTGAAAAAAAGAAGAAAATTTACATAATTTGATTACTTAATTTAGCAAATTATTGAAACTTTTGCATGCATGTTAGACTAAATCATAACTTTTGCATGCATGTTAGACTAAATACATGAATATACAAGATAAAGTTGTTGGATTATACTCTACCTCTACCATCAATTAGTTGGTTGTTGATTTTGTGATATAACTAATTAAAGACATCTTTATCTTACATGTATTTGTTTAATTAACTAAGACGTAAGATAAATTTCATAAAATAAATACATTTTGTAAATGCAATTCTATTCAGATAATAATTATAAGATTTATATTATATTTACATATTATCGTTAAATTATTTCGAGTCATTGTTCTATTAAGATTAGATATTAATAGAGAGAAAAGATTAGTACACATGATGTTTCTTCATAAACTATAATATGGAAATATTTAAACAAATGTTTGAATATTTTATTAGAGAATAAGTTCATCTAACTTGTCTAATTATAAGGATTTTAAATGAAATATTATTTGAGATCTGTGAATTTCTCGTATGATGTTGTGTAATTGATCATTTGATTTGAGATTAACAAGGCATCTCATATAGTAATTACTATATTTTGAAACTACTTATGACATATTCTAATCAAACTAGCTCATTCGACTGTACTTAAATATAACACAAATTATATGGAGATAGTTGAGAAAACTAAAAAGAATTTGTTACTCTAATAAAACATTACTTCTGTGTCTGTAAATTTTTTCATTATGAGGATGTGTGATTGATCATTTAATTTGATATTATAAAGATATCTCATATATGAATTAATATATTTTAAAACTAGTTAAGACCTATCATAATTAGAGTAGCTCAATTAGTTGTATTTAAATATAATATGAATTATATGAAGATAGTTGGAGGAGCTCTATGGCAGTAAATCTAACATGCATGTTATATTGTCATGTTCAGACATCATAGAAGGTAAAATTGATTACTTATATTTGAGATTTAAAGAATGCTTGGTACTTGTTTACATAATTTGATGAAATAGTGCCTAACTTAACCCAAAATCAAAGTTGCTTGAGGATCACACAAACCAAGTAGTAGTAAATATGAGTGAACATGAATATTATCCTGTTTTAAGGGATCTGATGTTTGGTATATCAATTACTCAATATAGGAAATTATTGAAAAATTTGCTTGTTAGACTAAATCATAAGTAATGAAAAATTAAAATAAGGTATAGGTATGAGACTATATAATAAAGTTGTTGGTTTATACTGTACCTTCAATAAATTAATTGGATTTTGATTTTAAGATATAATTAATTAAAGACATCTTTATCTTAAGTGTATTTGTTTAATTATCTAAGATGTAAGATAAAGATAATAAGATAAATATACTATGTAAATGAAATTATATTAAGATAATAATTATGAGATTCATATTATATTTATATATTAATGCTAAATTATTCTTAGTCATTTTTCTATTAAAAATGAGCATTAATAGAGTAAAAAGACTAGCACATATTATATTTCTTCCTTATGAATAAAGTAATTGAGTTATAAAATAAAATATGGAGATATTTAAACAATGTGGATATTTTTTGGAGATTAGGTTTACTGAACTGGTCCGATTATGAAGATTCCAAATGAAATATTATTTATGTGTCTATGAATTTGCTCATTATGATATTATGTAATTGATCATTTAACTTGAGATTATTAAGGTATCTCATATAAGAATTACTATGTTTTGAAACTACTTATGGTATATCCTACTCAGAATAACTCAATCGATTGTACTTAAATATAACACAAATTATATGGAGATAGTTGAGTAAGTTAATAAAGAATTTATCATTCTAACGAAACATTACTTATCTATCTGTAAATTTCATCTTTACGATGTTTTGTAATTGATCATTTGATTTGATATTACTAAAGTATCTCATATAAAAATTACTATATTTTGAAACTATTTAATACTTATCATAATTATAGTAGCTTAATTGGTTGTACTTAAATATAGTATGAATTATATAAAGATAGTTGAAGGAGTTCTATAGCAACAAATCTAATATGTATGTAATATTATCATGTTCAGACATCATAGAAGGTAGAAATATTTACTTGTGTTTGAGATTGTTAGGCCTCCAATTCATAAAGTGTATTAAAGGAGGGAAAAGGGGCAAAAATAGAAAAATAGTAAATGATGCTGAGGTGGAGCAATCTACCAAGGCAGTTACAAAATAACTGCACGTGGGAGAGAAAGATGGGAGGATGAATGGGAAGGACAGACAATCAAATCATAAAGGGAGAATGGAAAGAGAGAGGAAGATTATTTTAGAGAGTTGTAGAAAGTGGTGGGGCATTTTTCCTAGGAAGTAAGGTTGTAGCCTAGAGGGAACTTTGCCGATGTTGGCTGGTCTTCTTATTTCCATATGTTTACTATCTTGTATTTGAACATTGAATTAAATAGCAATATTTCCATAACCAACGTTAATTTTTCCTTATGTGTTTGAGTTGATAAATTAGGTTTGTTGGAGGAATTACTTGTTGTGTGTACAGGGAGAATATTGTGTTTGTTATGTGTACAGGGAGGAACCTAACACTTTTGGCATCAGAGTCTACTGGAACTACGTTATGTTTAGTACTAGAATGGATTTAAGGATTGAACGAGTAGAAAGAGAGCTAACTAGAAAAATAGGGAGACTGGAGGATGACATTCGAACAATATGAGAAGTCGTTGATGAACTTAAGGGTCTAATGACACTGGTTTACCATAACAATCAGCAGCAAAGAAGGGGAAAGATCCTGAGGAGCATTCAACGACTCATGGAGGTGAGTGTGAATAGGAAGAGAGGAATGAAGGGGCTAATCAGGGACAGAGAGAACCGGAGATGAGGTTGTCGAAAAACCAACGTCACATTGATGGAAATGAATCCCACGCATAGTGGTGGGAGTGGAGCAAAACCCATGGTGATTGGATCTACCGGTGTTCACCAGAGAAGATCTGATAGGGTAGATTTTTTTAGTAGAGAGGTATTTTATGGTGAACTGTATTTAGAGAGAGATAAAATTTTGACTGTTGTGGTCTGTATGGGAGGGTTGGCCTTGACGTGGTTGTAATGGGTGAAATCTAAAAGTCCTATCACAGGTTGGGATGAATTTAAGAATGCTTTACTAAACTGATTTCGACCAGCATAGGAGGGGAAGACTCATAAGGAGTTACTGTCACTTCGATAATAAGGCATGATGGCTGAGTATAGAAGTTGATTTAAGAAGTTAACAGCACCATTGAATGACCTATCAGAAGAATTGCTAAAGGGGGCCATTAATGGGTTAAAAGAGGAGATTCGAGTTGAAATAAGAATTTTAAAGACCAATACATTGGCTCAAGTAACGGGGACAACCCAAAAAGCGGAAGATAAAAACCAAATTTTGGGTTTAATGACAGAGTCCAATGGAAGGCCCAAGTCCACTATGAGTTTTCTAAATGGACCTCAAAGAAAATTGTTTCCTTCAACATTTCAATCTAATAGCCCAAACACATATGCCTCAACCCATTCCTCTTGCCACTCCACCCAACCTTCAACTCCTAACCCAACAAACCCTAGTCGACCCATCTTAATTAAAAACTCAATTCACCCAACTTCTACCTACCAAACACAACCAACTAACCCAAATCACCACAATCACAACACCCAAACATGAACTCCCTTTAATCCAATCCCAGCCAAAATTCCCCCCCATACCAACAATTCTGCGGAAGAATCAAGATAGTCAATAGCGAGCAATCACCAACCACCTTATCATAGACTGATAGACGAAGAGATTCAAAACAAGTTAGCGAGGTGCCTTTGTTTCCAATGTGATGAACCTTTTAGGCCAAATCATAGGTGTCGGAATCGTCAACTACAACTGTTGGTAGTCGAAGGGGAAGATGTAGATAGGGAGGAGCCGTTAGTTTTTCAAAGACCCAGGCAATTGAGGAAATGAGTACTGAGACGGTTATAGAACGGACCCAAATTAAGTTTTCAGCTTATTCAATGGTCAGAATCAACCCATATAAGACCTTTAAGTTGACTGGTAAGTTAAACAATCGTGAGGTACGCATTCTAGTCGATAGTGGTGCAAGCCACAACTTCATCTTTGGGTTTTCGGTTAAAGACATGGGTTTGGAAATTGAGCCTACTAAAGGATTCGGAGTAACAGTAGGAGATGAGTTTAAGATTAAGGGACAAGGGGTCTATAAAGGTATAAAGCTAAAGGTTTAAGGGAATGAGGTTAAACATGATTGTTTGCCTTTCTAGTTAGGAAATGTTGACATCATATTGGGTGTATAGTGGTTTTCACTACTGGGAAAAGTAAAACCGAATTGGCAATTACTCACTTTGAAGTTTAAAATTGATGGGAAATTGTTCAATTTGAAGGGTAACAACTTTGTCAAATATGGAAGTCACTATGAGAACCCTGATGAAGTAGGTGAAAGATAATGGGCACGGTTTTGGAGTAGAATTAAGGACAATAATGGACACACAAGTGCTAGAATCAATTAGTGAAGACAGTGAGATTTTGGAGTTGTTATCTAACTTTCGGGATTTATTCACCAATCCGAACACCCTACCTCGAAAACAAGCTAGAGACCATTCCATTATACTGGCGAAAGGAGCACAACCTCCAAATTTGCGGCCATACTACTACCCCCACTATTAGAAGAACGAAGTTGAGAAAATGATTCAAGAGATGCTCGAAGCCGGATTAATTCAGCCCAACAATAGTCCGTTTTCAAGATCGATAATTCTAGTTCAAAAAAAAGATGGTGGTTAGAGATTTTGTATAGGGCTCTTAATAAGATCATTATGGTAGACAAATTTCCAATCCCAGCAATTGATGAGTTACTTGATGAACTGGGTGGAGCGAAGATATTTTCAAAGTTGGATCCTAAGTTAGGGTATCTCCAGATTAGTATTGCTATAGGGTATCACCATAATGGCCACTACGAATTCTTAGTCATGTCGTTCAGATTGTCAAATGCACCAACGACCTTCCAAGTAGTCATGAATGATGTATTTCAGCCCTATCTGAGAAGTTTCATATTATTTTTTTTATGATATACTAGTGCATATTCGGGACAAGTAGACACAGTTAGAGCACCTCTATACAACATTAACCTTGCTTAAGGAAGATAAAATAGTGGTAAACTGAAAAAAAGTGTGTTTTTAGAAGTGAAAGGGTTGAATATTTGGGTCATATAATTTTGACAGAGGGTGTGGCAACTGATCTAGCAAAGGTGGAGTCCATGTTAAGTTGGTCGGTACTAAAAGATGTAAAAGGGTTAAGAGGATTTCTAAGTTTCATTGGTTATTACCATCGTTTTGTTAAAGGTTATGGAAAGATAGTGGAGCCTCTCACTAGACAGTTGAAGAAAGACAGATTTGGGTGGACATTAAAAGCAGCTAAAGCTTTTGAGAATTTAAAAGGGGTTATAACTACAGTGCCTGTTAGTTATGCCAAACTTCCAGAAATCTTGGGAGCTATGTTAATGCAAGAAGGTCGTCTATTAATGTTATCAGCCACGCTTTATCACCCCGTAATGTTTAAAATCAGTTTTACCAGAGAGAGTTGATGGCTATAGTGTTTGTTGTCAAGAAATGGTGACATTACTTATTGAGACGATATTTTGTAATCAAAATCGATAAGAAAAGTTTCAAATTTTTAATGGAGCAAGGGGTACTAAGGGAAGACTAGCAGAAATAGATAATCAAGCTGATGGGGTATAATTTTGAAATTCAGTATCGACTAGGGAAGGAAAATAGGGCTGTCAATGCCTTATCTAAATGAGTAGAGTTAGTGTTAGTATCTGCAACACAAACACCACAGATTGAGGGGCTTATGGAAGAGGTATAGCGACAGATGCAAAGTTACACTAAATTATGCATGATTTATTAAAGGGCTCTAATTCTCACCTGGGGTATTCTCTATGACAAGGAACCTTACTTTACAAAGGGTGATTGGTAATGCCAAAAGGATCCCCTTTAATTCCAACATTATTGCATGACTTCCATTCTTCACCAATCGATTCGGGGGTCATTCCGGATTTATCAAAGCTTACAAAAGGCTAATAGGGATGTCAATGAGCCGGGCAGGGCCCTGCCTGGCCTCGGTCATAGCGGGCCGAGATTGGTTAGCCTACGGCCACCAGTCTGGCCCGTTTATATTTTTAAATTAAAAAATTACAAAACAGCACCGTTTGTCCAAAATGGGCGGGCCGGGCCAAAATTGCCATCCCTAAAGGCTAGTAGCCATAGTATTTTAAGAAGGTTTAAAACGGGATGTCTGACAATTTATAGCAGTATATGAGGTGTGCCAAAGAAACAAATACGAAGCCTTTAGAGTAATCGGTCTGTTACAACCCCTTCTGATACCAACCTCAAGTGTGGGAGGATATACCTATAGATTTCGTGGGAGGATTGCCCAAAGCCAATGGTTACAACACTATATTCGTCGTAGTAGATTGGCTATCCAAGTACAGCCATTTCATTCCCCTCGAACACCCTTTCACGGCAAAACAAGTGGCTTAACTATTTGTTTTGGAGATTATTAGGTTGTAAGGGTACCTAAACACCATTGTTTCAGATCTAGATAGGGTATTCGTAAGCCAAATTTGGTCTGAATTGTTTCACCTTTTGGGTATAACTCTTAAACTCAATTCTTTCTACCATCCACAAACTGATGGACAGATAGAGGTGGTCAATTGGAGTTTAGTGACTTATTTACGATATTTTTCTAAAACACAGCCAAAACAGTGGCCGAAATGGCTTCCATAGGTAGAATTTTGGTATAACACTACTTATAATGGGGTCATCGGCATAACCCCTTTTAGAGCCTTATATGGATGTAATCTCCCTACTCTGTTAAGATTTGGTGAGAATGATTCAATGGTGGAAGAGGTAAATATACAACTTTGGGAGAAAAAGGGGCAAAATAGGAAAATAGTAAGTGATGCTGAGGTGGAGCAATCTGTTGAGGCATTTACAAAATAACAACACTTGGGAGAGAAAGAGGGCAGGATGAATGAGAAGGACAAACAATCAAAGCATAAAAGGAGAGTGGAAATAGAGGTGGAGATTATTCTAGAGAGTTGTAGAAAGTGGTGTGGCATTTTGCCTAGGAAGTGGGTTGTAACCTATAGGGAATTTCAGCGATGTTGGCTGATCTTCTTATTTCCATATGTTTAATGTATTATATTTGAACATTGAGTTGAATAGCAATATTTCCATTACCATTGTTGATTTTTCCTTGTGTGTCTGAATTGATAAATTAGGTTTGTTGTAGGAATTGTTTACTATGTGTATAGGGAGAATATTGTGTTTTTTATGTATACAGGGAAGACCCTAACAGATTAAAAAATGCTTGGTATTTATGAAAAAAAGAAAATTTACATAATTTGGTGAAGTAATGCCTAATTTAACCCAAAATCAAAGTTGCCTGAGGATCATATTAAACAAATTAGCTAGTAATAAGTATGATCAGACATCAATATTACCCTATTATAAGTGAGCTCATGTTTTTGACCATTTGAACTATCAAATTCATTTACTAATGTTGCCTTCTTCTTCTTTGCTGTATTGAATCATGGAACTATCAAGTTCGTCACTAATGAGGAAAAAGCTCTAAAAAGATGGAATGAATTAGTTTTGGTTACATTTGTGAGAAATGTCCTTGTAATTTAATTAGAGAAAAGTAATATCTTCTCTATAAGAGCAAACAATCTAAAGTGTAACTAATCCAACAATAAAATTTTTAATAGAAATATCACAAATAATGAATTACAAAAAGAGGCTTAAATTTCAAAAGGTTTAGAATTTTTAAGAAATCAATTATTGCTTTATTCAATTATTGGAAGATGATTTACAATCAACTTTCTTCCCTTCGTTTGTGCAACTTAAACATATGCAAACTATGTCAAATAGCCATTAAGCCAATTTTCCAATTTCTTTTGAAGTCATTAAGGCTCAAACCTATTTGTCCACTATCATCTTATCTCATGTTATTACATGAGATGTAAGATAAAGATCATAAGATAAATATATTTTGTAAATGAAATTATATTGAGATAATAATTATGAGATTCATATTATGTTTAGATATTATAACTAAATTGTTCTTAGTTATTATTCTATTAAAACTAAACATTAATAAAGTAAAAAGACTAACACATATTATATTTCTTCCTTATGATGAAAGTTGTTGAGGTTATATATGAAGATATTTAAACAATGTGAATATTTTTTAAAGAATAGGTTCATTGAACTGGTCCGATTATAAATATTCCAAATGAAATATTATTTACGTGTGTATGAATTTGCTAGTTATGATATTATGTTATTGATCATTTAACTGAAGATTATTAAGGTATCTCACATAAGAATTACTATGTTTTGAGATTACTTATGAAATATCTTATTCATAATATCTCAATCAATTATATTTAAATATAATACAAATTATATGAAGATAGTTGAGTAAGCCAATAAAGAATTTATCACTTTAATGAAACATTATTTATCTATCTGTAAATTTCATCATTATGGTGTTGTGTAATTGACTATTTGATTTGATATTACCAAAGAATCTCATATAAGAATTACTATATTTTGAAAATATTTAAGACCTATCATAATTATTGTAGCTTAATCGATTGTACTTAAATATAGTATGAGTTATATGGAGATAGTTAGAGGAGTTTTATGGCAACAAATCTAACATGTATGTAATATTGTCACGTTCAGACATCATAGAAAGTAGAAATAGTTACTTGTATTCGAGATTTAGAAAATGCTTGGTATGTATGGAAAAAGAAAATTTACATAATTTGATGAAGTAATGGCTAATTTAGCCCAAAATTAAAGTTGTTTGGGGATCACATTAACCAAATTAGCTAGTAGTGAGTATAAGCGGACAACAATATGAGGTAAAGTAATATTGAACTAAATTAAGTTAGCCAAGGTAATGAACATTTGTGATAAATATTAATGAACTACAAATCTAACCACATTAGTTAGTTTAATCAGATTAAGTAATCGATTTAGTTATGTGAGAAAAAATTTCTCTTTAATAATTATAAATTTTTCTCTATTTTGTTTGTCCATTCATCCAACATATGATTTTGTATCTCTTTGTCTCAGCTCTCTTCACCTATGGTTCTTTCTACATAATAAGAACTTGTTGGGAGGGTATAATCTAATCTTATGCATAGTGAAACAAACACAAAACCTTTTCTTTCAATTTCTTAAAAATCAAGATCAATTAAATTCTATAATATGATTAATGCATAAACATAATAAGTATAAATGTAAATGGTACCTTGCAATGTAACTTGATCTTTATTCTTGTCTTTTTTCTCAAATGATTTTTTAGATGGTTTATTGAAACCACTATAATTGCACGCGTATCCGACCATTAACGATATCAAAATGAATGTGTTAAGAATTGCAAGTAGTGTAAAGAAGGTCAGACAAGAAGTTACAGCTCTTTTATAACATAAGCTTGTTATAGAGTTTGAACATTTTTGTAACTTAAGTGAACTGATTTTAAATTCTAATTAAATACTAATAAAGTCAAATAAGATCTAATATCTCATATTGATACTTATTATTGAATATCTCATATTTAATACTATATTTTTTCAAACTTTATAATTTTATGATAATTTCATTTACAATAATCATTACTCTCATATAGACTTTGTCATGTACATATGCATCTATATAAAATAAAGATTACTTTTGAATAATTATGTTACTAAAATATAACCAACTTATTGACTTTAGGACATAAACTAGCATAATATATTTTTCCTTCTCTCACTATTTTTTGTTTAGAGTTTCTTGCTTAGAACCAAAATTGTAAATTATACAAATCCACAAATAATTTTTATCGGGAGTTATGGGTTTGTCCTTTTCATTTCTTCCCCTTTTCCTATGGTCATGATAGATCTAGGAGGTGAGCGCAATTCTGATGGAACAAAAGTTCGCATTTGATATGCTGAGAAACTTATTTATGGATCTCTTGGGTATTGTCTTGTAGCTCAAACATGAAGGGTGATATTCCTTAAGATTGAGGACCTTCTAGCTCTTTGGAGATGGATAATTGGTTGGAGATTTTTTCACTAGAGAGGTACCATTGTCATTCAGTAGTTCTAAACGTGTGTACTTTTGTTGATTTCAGTTCCATGTATGATTTTTAGATCAGCTCCTTACATGGGGGACATTCCGGGATTCCCTCATACTGACTGTTCTAAGATGTGGGTTGACTTTTCAGTACCACCAAGAATTTTGCCTGATTGCTTCATATTCTTCTTTCTTTTATTTGTTTTTTGTCTTTAACTTCCAACGGATTGGCTGTATTGATGATTTGAGCAACAAGAATCTCTCCTTTGTTGATAAGCCCACTTATGGCTTTTGGTTGAGTGACAATAATGTTGTGGCCAACATTTCAACTTACTCATTTGGAAAGAACAAAATTGTTTTGTGAAGTTGTAAATGGATGAAATTTCCAGATTTAGTAGAAAATGATTCAATTAGTTTAATGCCTCATGAGTTTACTTAGAATTCTCGTCAACTCTCTCTCAGAATTAATACCTCATGATCATCTCACCATCATAAGATTGGAAAATAAACATCTATATATATCTAGAGACATACCATTTAGGCGTTACCCAGTTGACGAACCTAACTGCCGATTTTATTTTACTTTGAATTAGGGATTTTAGATGACAAAATGAGCATTACAAATAATAAATTACAAGAAATGGCTTAAATTTCAAAAAGTTATAGAATTTTTTAAGAAATCAATTATTGCTTTATTTAAATAGTGGAAGATGATTTCTAATCAACTTCCCTTCGTTTGTGAAACTTAAACATATACAAACTACATCGAGTAGCCATGAAGCCGATTTTCCAATTTCTCTTAAAGTCATTAAAAGCTCGAACCTACTTTTCCACTGTCATCTTATCTGATGTTATCTCTTGTGCTTGGGACTCACTCTGGCATACAGCTAACTTTATTATGTACCCAACAACCCATCCCAATCTTTAATGCCACAGCCATATCTGTAATATCATGGATCCAAAACAGCTATCTTTTTCTGTTGATAAGAAAGAACTAAAGAAAGAAAATGCGTGTAAATTATTAGCGGGGGGTCTCGCAAAAAGTATTGGGTACGAGTCCCAAACTCTTCAAATGCTAAACATAAAGTTTACTTTACGTTTAAGTTTATAATTTTATTAATTAGTTGAGTATTTTGAGTTCGTTTTCCAAATGATTAACCTAAATTCTAAATGTATTTGTTTTTCCGCCAAAGCACACTCTCCTATCCTATAAGTGAGATGACCCATTTTTCACTCTCACTTTAGACGTCTCATTCCGTTTCTACTTAGTTGAGGCTAAGAAACAAGTTGAGTTTATATTGAAATGTACAAGACCGATACTAGCGATTATCCTACATATAGTATTAAGTATACAAACTCAAGTAATTAGAGATTATCATCTTTTAAATATAACAAGTCCATAACCTTTGTTACTTGTAGGTAATATAAAATATGTTTAACTCTATTTCAATGTATTTGGTTGGTAAAAAAAACTAAATCTTTCAGTAAAAGCAATATATAGTCTAGTATAATAATTAAGATACATTATCGCGCCAATAGAAGTAAGATAAGATACTTCTTAACTAAGTAGTTTTTAATCATTCTCTTCAGGTCTAAGTGGATTTGTTTTAACGTCAAATGACCTTACAACCATAAGAGAACTAACTGGATGGGATTTATCGACGTAGAAATACTTCAATTCACAATAAATGAATTGACAGAAAAAATTCTCCTTAAAACCAAAATATAATTTTGTCTTACCTAAATATTCCATTTTACATAACTATCATTAGAATTTTTCATAAGATGGACATATGGAATCAGTAGCATATCCCTTCGCCAATGATACCATATTTGTTTTATATTGCTTTAGTCTATAAATTAGGGCCTTTACAATTTCAATGAGTACGAAATTAAAATCATTTATTTCATATAGTTTAAGTCCTTCAGGATCTTCACATAAATGTCACAATATATTGATTTATTTAGATACGCACTAAACAATATTCATTAGTTGCATATCAAGACCTTGTTAAATTATCATGCTTATTGTAAAATGAAGGGTAAAAGATATACAATTCTTTTGTAGTTTAAGAAACTTTTAAAAGATCCCTTAATCATTAAAAATTTCAAAAAAGAACTATTTACGATTTGCAATTTTCAATTTTCAAATTTTTTTATTTTGGTTAAAAAGAACAAAGAACACATTCGATATGAACATAATATGTGGACCAATCCAATATTTCTTATTTGAAGATCCAATTCTACTTGTAAACTTAAACTGAACTAATTAAATCTAATTGAAATAAACAATTAATTTTAATTATTTTAAATTATTAATTTAAGTTAAGTTTAATTAGTTTAGATCTAGTTTAAGAGTTGAGTTGAGTTACTTTATAAGTGAATATAAAGTTCATATCAATTGTATTCTTTCATTAATTTTAACTAAAATATAAGAAAATGAATTTTTAAAAAAATTACAAATCAGAAGAAAATTTTTTGAAAGTTTTAAATTCTGAAGAATTAAATTTTCTAAACCATACGAGAGATGCACATCTTTTACTCTAAACTGAAATGTCATAACATCTGTCGCAAGAGCATATGTCTCCTCGATATTAATAACAGTTCTTTGTAAAAAAAAACGGAGTTGCTAATCATGTTTTATTTCTCACTACTTTAATTTTTTCATTAATTTCAACTTGTCTATTATCTCAAACTTCATCATTACATGTATATTGAATATAATTTTCATGTTCACATGAACTTTAACATTTACACGAGTCTTAAATGAAGTATTCTCATTCCTTTACACTACACCCTCTTTTGAAATTGATTATTTTACTTTTGTTCTTTTTCTAGCATTAATTTTATGATGCACTTTTACATTGTTTTCTTAGGAAGTTTTTCCTTTACTCCTAATGGTTTTCATTACTTTAAACATGGTGTAGATTAATCTAATAACGGTAGTAGTTTGTTCTATTGGGATATATATTTTATGTCCTTGTTGTATAGATAGCCCTTAATATTTTAGTTAAGTAGTACTTCTCTCCTAATTTTTAGCCTAAGTAATTTCTTACTTAGTCTATTTATTTAATTTTGTTGTGGTTGGTACAATTTATTCTCGTACTTGTCTCTTTTTGTCCTTGTTTTTATATTTATTTATGTATTTTATCTTATAATGTTAATCTTTACCATGTTCTATATGTATAGTAGTACATAATTTTATACGTTTAGTTATCTGTATTTATTGATATTTTGTATTGTTATTAATTTGTACTACATGTTAGTCGTTTAGAAACAATTTCTCTACCGTGTAAAGGTAAGACGGTGTATGATCTAACCTCTCCAGACTTTGCATGTCAGCAGGACTCTCATTAAGTGTTGTTATTGTTGTTGTATTTTTTAGTAACATGACCCAAGTTACTAACATTAGTAACATGTAGTTAGTCAGCGGGACTTTTATTAATAACATGACCCAAGTTACTAACATTAGTAACATTAGTTAGTGAGACTCTCATTAGTAACATGACCCAAATTACTAACATTAGTAACATTAGTCAGGGGAACTCTCATTAGTAACATGACCCAAGTTACTAACATTAGGTGTTGTTATTGTTGTTGTATTTTTTAATAACATGACCCAAATTACTAACATTAGCAACATTAATCAGCGGGACTCTCATTAGTAACATGACCAAAGTTACTAACATTAGTAACATTAGTCAATGGGACTATCATTAGTAACATGACCCAAGTTACTAACATTAGGTGTTGTTATTGTTGTTGTATAACATAACCTAGGTTACTAACATTAGTAACATTAGTCCGCGGGACTCTCATTAGTAACATGACCCAAGTTACTAACATTAAGTATTGTTATTGTTGTTGTATTTTTTAGTAACATCACCCAAGTTACTAAGGGACTCTCATTAGTAACATGACCTAAGTTATAAACATTAGTCAACGGGACTCTCATTAATAACATGACCCAAGTTACTAACATTAGGTGTTATTATTGTTGTTGTATTTTTTAGTAACATGACCTAAGTTACTAACATTAGAAACATGTAGTAACAATAGTCAGCGGGACTCTTATTAGTAACATGACCCAAGTTATTAACATTAGTAACATTAGTCAGCGGGACGCTTATTAGTAACATGACCCAAGTTACTAACATTAGTAACATTAGTCAGCAGGACTCTCATTAGTAACATGACCCAAGTTACTAACATTAGTAACATTAGTCAGTAGGACTCTCATTAGTAAAATGACCCAAGTTACTAGCATTAGTAACATTAGTCAGCAGGACTCTCATTAGTAACATAACCCAAGTTACAATAGGCAATTGTCTTTTAATCAACATTAGCGTTGCCATCAATTTTAACATTTTAATAAGTGAATGTGCTAGACCATTAATTATAAATATGAAAAACATGAAGATAAATAGATATCATCAATGGGCATACATTAATTTTTAAATGCTTTAGCAATAAATTCAATAGCATTATCAAGTTTAATTTTCAAATGCTTTGCTTCTTTTGTTAGAACTTCACATAAAAAGTAGAGTATGTTAGAAAATAACCATTTATTATTAAAATTCATTGAATTTATCAAAAGTATGGTGTCCAACTCTACTTCAATTATTGTATTTTACCTAGAGATGACAATTTTTGGCTCATGGACTTAAATTTAGTTGTTTTTAGTGAGTCAGCTCATGGGTCAAGTTCAGGCTCAGATTGACTCGAGATTCAATTATTTTAAGTAAAATAATATCGTTTTACTTAAAAGAGTTGGGTCACGGGTAAGCCTGAGCCTGAACAATCTAGATCCAGATCTAATTAAAAAAAATAAGTTGTTTTATATTTTTAATTTAAAAAATTAGCGAAAACCGACAATGCCATCCCTAATTTTACCAACAAAACCCACTAAACATATGCAAAAATTAGTTCAACAATAAATTAGAGTTTTTAAATTTTATTTTTTAAAATAATTTAACAAATAGTCGAAAACTTTTAAGTGTCTCTAATATAAAAGTTTTTAGGCAATATAAATTTATTATTGCTTAATTAAATTAAAATTTAACTCAATAATTTGTTAATTGATTAATTTAGATAAATAATTGTTTGAATATTATAAGAATCTATCTATTTATTTCATGACTAAATACTACTCAATTTAATTACTATTAACTACAAAAGATTAGTTGTTTTTAAACTACTAGGACAACCTAATTGAATGGAACAACAAAACTTTTGTCTTAAACCTAACAACTTGTTGACTATTATGATAATAATAATTTAGTAAGAGAAATTACATTATTTCACACGAAGTGCAATTAAATGTTTATGTTTGGAATGCCAACAGTTTATGACACGCCCCTATAAATCTTTGGATCGTACATCTCAACATATAGTTTTGTAATACTCCCTCCTATCCAAAATAAAAGTCACTTTAGAGGGATGCACACTTATTCAAAATAAGTATCATTTGTGACTTTTCACGCATGTTTATAACTTTACTTCCAAAATTACCCTTTAATTTCTCTCACATCCTAATTACACAGGTTACAATTTCAAGCCAATTCAACATGCAATTTCTCTCATATGCTAATTATTGCAAATTACCTTTTCAATGCACTTCATCATGTTTCTTTTTAGTTTGCTTCAAAACCTTTTAAGTTCTCGACAACATTCATTTATTTATTTAAATATAAAAGTTGTACACAAAATTTACAAGAAAGAATAAAAAATGGGTGAGAAAGACGCTCTTCCTTCCCACAGACAGAAGTTGTCACAGATTGATGAAGTAGAAATAAAGAAAGTACAAAAATTATCACAGGTTGATGAAGTAGAAATAAAGGAAGTACAGAAGCCATCACAGGTTGATGAAGTAGAAAAAAAGGAAGTAAAGGAGGGAGACAATGGAATTGAGAAGAAGGTTTTGGATTTTGATCTCAATAAATTTTATTATGAAGAAGGAGAACTTCATCCGAATAACGAGATTCAACAAACAATATTAGAGATGTTGAAAATTTATCTTCCATATTTTTTTCTAAATAAATGTTCATGGTGATTTTCATTTCAATGTTAGTATCTAGATTAATGGTTTTAGTTTTTTTTTACTAATGTATTTTGTTTCCAGTGGTCTTCTAATTTAATTATGTCTTTATATTATTGGTCCTCCATCTTTATTTATTTTTATGCTTACAGTAATTAAAAATCAATTGTGCAACAACACAGTGATTTTAATATGAAGAAATTTATTTATGTATGTAAAATAGACTTAGCAAAATGTAACGGACATGGCCACCTCGCTACTGTAATACAATTGATTCCATCACATTCTTAGGAGTATTTTAAGAACACAATTGATGAATTTATATATCAAAGTTTATTTTGTAGACAACTGGAAATTATAAAGTTTATTCTATTAATTAATTTTATTTGTTTTTTGTGGTGTAGTTTAATCATATTTTATGTTTTTTTATTGCTTTAATTTTAATATTTTTATTTTCTTTCATGTTTCAATTTTATTTGTGTTTAATTTTTCTTTTTTTAAAACGGTAACATTAACAAAAATATATAAAATAAAATAAAAACAAAAATTAAAGCAAAATGAAATCTCTTAACATTACTCATGTTAACAAATTCATTACATTTTGCACTACAATAGAGTTACAGTTAATTTGTTTAGGAAGACGATCCTTAATTTCCCGTGCACCTTTATTCATGTGAGGGATTTTGTAATTGTTGGATCCTTCAACTTTCATAATTTCCTGCATACACAATTGCAAAGTCAAGAAAATACGATTTATCATTTACGTCGGATATTCATCAAATGACTTTTTAACTGCATGGATAAGTTCTTTCGCTATCCTTGGACACTATTTATGTTGCAGTGCTTGAATGGCGCTAAAAAAATTGAGATCCAAAATATTTAAATCCGGTGAGTTTGGAGGTTGACACACTAATCTAATATCAAAACCATGATGTGAAGCAGTTTTTTGGAATTCCTTGTCACTTGGATCAACATACGTCCTTACGTTATCTTGTTGAATAAATATGGCTTTTCTTAAATCCTCTTTGAGCCACTTAAGAAAAATTGCCAGTACAACATGTTCAATCAAAAATGTCTTTATTGTTTCTCTCGTAACTGAGATCATCGGTTTAATCTCTAATGTTCTGGCATCTCTGTTTCGACTTCTTTGAACTGGTTGTGAGGTAACAAATGGAAACACTCCTATTTTTCCCGAAAACACTTCATTTCCTTCATTGTCAAATCTTGGACGAGCCATAGCAACTAAAAACATTACCTTTCAATGTAATTCTTACTCTGACATGTGCGCAAAGGTTCCTCTTCGGTGGGAAGTAGATAATATTTTTCTTACTTCCTAGTCATATAGAACCATTTTTCGTCAATATGCACAACATTAAACATATCAATATCAATGAATTTTGGCTCATCAGGTAAGCTGTTTTGATCCAACATAGATAAGCAAAATCGAAAATGCGCTTTTTTATTTTCTTCTCTTAAGTGCGGCTTAATGGCGTTTGAATGACGTCGAATAAGACCTTGCTTTATACGTCTATGTAATGACGTGTAGCTAACACTTGTACCCCTGGCCTTCAAAGATTCGGTAAGTGACATTATAGTCTTTCGTCGATGTAAAGGAATTTGAAGAACGTGATTTAAGTCAACTTGAACTCTCTTCCGCCCACAATTTTTTGTTTTCTTATGGGACACATCAACTGCTTCACCATTTGGAGTATCTTTTGCCCGTTTCCAAATCCTTTGGACTGTTCTTATATGAATTGAAAACAACTCTGC
>JANZXP010000194.1:4808348-4821290 GCA_027576715.1 Erythroxylum flavicans
GGAGATTCCCATGCATCTTCTGAATGTCAAGTTGGGAATCCTTTTGCTCAAGAGACAGAAGAGGCCCATTATGTGGGTAATTATAACAGACAGTGAGGGGATCCATATTCTAATACCTACATCCAAATTTGTATTGGCGTAATGATCAGGTGGCACAACCACAGTCATCCAATGTTCAGAGACAGCCACCTCTAGGATTCAAGGCTCCTAATCCTGCACCATTAGAGAAATCTAATCTCAAAGAACTACTCCCTAAGTACATTTCTACCACTGAGGTTAGGATGAAGAATCAAGAATCTTCTATCAGAAATTTGGAGAATCAGATGAGTCAGATTGCAAGTTTGTTCAAGGAAAGATCTTCGGGTTCATTGCCTAGCACTACTGAAGCCAACCCAAGAGAACATGCAAAAGCAATTTTATTAAGGAGTGGTAGACAGCTTGAAGAAGTTAAGGAGAAGTAGAAGAACAAAGAAGTGGAAAAGAGTGAAGAAGAAGAGAGTCGGGAAAGTGGCAAGGAGGCCAAGGAAGCACCAGCTGCAAAGTAGGATCATCCAAGGTTATTTGTTGACCCCCTCACACATCTAGTAAGACCTCAGATTCTTTATCCTCAAAGGTTGAAAGGTACGTAATTAGATAAGTAATTTGGTCATTTTCTCTAGATATTTAAAAAGTTACATATAAACATTCCTTTTGTTTAGGCCATAGCGTAGATGCCTTCTTATGCTAAGTTTTTGAAAGAAATTTTGTCCAATAAGAGGAGGCTTGAGGAGTATGCCACGGTGAAGCTGAATGAGGAGTGTTTGGCCATATTTTCGAAAAAGCTACCACCAAAGCTTAAGGATCCAGGGAGTTTTACTATTCCTTGTGTTATTGATGATTTACATATAGATAAGGCTTTAATAGATTTGGGTGTAAGCATTAACTTAATGCCTCTTTATATTTTCAGGAAGTTAGGATTAGCAGAGCCCAAACCCACAACTATTTTGCTTCAACTGGCAGATAGGTCAATCACTTATCTGAGGGGAATCATTGAGAATGTATTGGTCAAAGTCGAGAAGTTTATCTTCCTCGTGGATTTCTTAGTCCTTGTTATGGAGGAAGATATAGACAACCCCGTTATTCTTGGGAGACCTTTCATGGCCACTGCATGGACCATCATCGATGTGCAACGTAGAAAGCTCATCTTGAGACTTTAAGATGAAGAACTAGTGTTTGATGTGTTCAATGCTATGAAGCATCCTTATACTCTTAACTCTTACCATTTTATTGATATTTGTTCTTCTGATGCTGATAATTCTTCTATTGTTTGTGCAGATTTTTCGGAAGGGGAAGCACAAGGAATGATCGAAGAGTTAGGGGAAGAATTACAGGAAGAGTTGGAGGATATTGCAGTTGAGTTGGAGCAGGCATATTGGACACATTATAAAGCATACGAGCCTCTCCAACGTCCAGCCAAGCTATTTTCGAAGCCTTCAATTGAAGAACCCCCTTCTCTTGACCTTAAACCTCTTCCGAGTCATTTGAAATACGTTTATCTTAACCCACTTAAGCACTTACCAGTTATCATTTCTTCTTGTTTGTCAGGTACCATGGAAGAGCAGTTGTTGAGGGTACTACGGGACCACAAAAAGGCCATTGGGTGGTCCATTACAGATATCAAGGGTATAAGCCCTTCATTTTGCACACACCACATTTTCATGGAGGATGGAAGCAAGGCGATAGTGCAGCCCCTGAGGAGACTTAACCCACACATGAAGGAGGTAGTGAAAGATGAGGTAGTAAAGCTTCTAGATGCAGGTAGTAAAGCTTCGACTAATTTAAGAAATTGACAAAGAACTTTCTTCTCTTTTTTTGACATGTTTTAATAAGTAAGTGGAATAATGTATGAACCATCGTCTCTTCTTTTCAAATGTAAATATTTTCTTATATTCATGTCTTCAAAGTCTAGTCTAGCCTTAATTGTGTTTTTCGATTTGCCATCAATTCCCATCACAGTTCCTAAAATGTTCTCACAAATATTTTTAATATGCATCAAATTAAGATTATCCCTCAATAACAATTCTTTTCAATATGGCAAATTAAAAAATATGTTTTTTTATTCCAATTGAGCTCAACAACATTTCACTTTCTCTTTCTATTACTTGGGTGTTTGTCAAGTATATTGTCACCCAAATATGATAGTTGATAAACCACATCATCACCAGAAAACTACAAGGGAGATTTACCTAATTCTACTTTTCCATTATACAATTTGCTTCTTCGTCATCTATGCCCATATTTTAAGTAACAACGATGTCCCTTAAAACATATTTTACTTTGTAGCCTCATTGAATAAGTTTGATGGTTACACGCAGAACTGGCTATATACCCTTTAGTACTCCATCAAGACAAATTCCCATAAGCTGGAAAATCGTTTATAGTCCACAAAATAGTTGCATACATTATAAATGTTTCACCTTGAATAACATAAAAAAGTTTCTAATCTAAACTCATATAGATCATTTAAGTCATCAATTAATGGTTGTATATATAAATTGATATCCTTACCAAAAGCAGTATTTCTTGGAATAAGCAAGGACAATAACATAAAAGGCTCCTTCGTATACTTCAATGGAAGTAAATTGTATGACACTAGAATTACTGGCCACATGCTGTTAGAAGTACTCATATTATCGAAAGGATTAAATCCATTAATCGAGTTGAATGTTACGACAATCCTGTGCAAACTATGGAAACTTTTCATCAAAATCTTTCCATGCCACTGAATTTGCTGGATGACGCATAATGTTATCATCAATGCATTTCTCTTTATGCCACTTCATATCTATGGTTGTTTTTGTTGACATAAAAAGCCTTTATAGTCATAGTTTAATAGGAAAGGATCTTAAGATTTTATGCACTATCTTTTTCCCTCTCCCTACATCCACTCGCCACCTTAATGTACCACAAATGGGATACTTTTCAAGATCTTTACTGTCCTACCAAAATATAACACAATCATACTTACAAGCATGTATTGATAAATATCCTAACCTAAGATTACTTAACAATTTCTTTGCATTATAGTAAAATTTGGGCAATTTGTGTCCAGCAGGTAATGCATCATTGAGCAAGTCAATTAACATGTCAAAAGACTTGTTACTCCATTTATTATAAACTTTCAAATGCAATAACTTGACAACAAAAAATAGCTTTGATAAATTTGAGTACCCTGGATTTAATTCTTTTTAAGCAACTTTCAATAACTTCCCAAAATTACCTTTTGTAATACTAACAATTAGGTTAGGCAAACTAGTTTCATTTATAGTCTCCATATAATTCCCATAATCCTCTAACATCTCACCAATCCCATCATCATCATCATCACCATTAACTACATTGTTATTGTTACTATCATCAAAACTTGCACCAACATTTCTACTACAACTTGCTTCCTTACGTTTGCCATGATAAAGCCATGGAATATAAAATTTATCTATGCCTTAGATTAACAAATGATTTTATACCACACCTTGACTTTGCATGTCAATATTTAAGTATTCAATGCATGGATAACGAATATGACATTCATCACCCATTTGATCTTTTACAAATTGGATGAAACTCTTAACTTTTCTACGTATTCAATAGACTGCTTGTGATGAGACATCCAACTTTTATCCATCTAACTATACGATTAAAAGTAAATAACTGAATTATTAAATACAATCCTCATTCTATATAACATAATGATAAATCAATACAAGTTACTACTTCTCGATTAATCAGTAAAAGTTCTTACACTAAGTTTGAATTTAAAAAAACACTAAGGTATGTAACGTTGTTTACCCTGTGAATCGAGAAAGAGACTTCTCATCGTGACTTTTAGGCTTGTAGAATATTTCACTGATAAGTCTCATGGGAGCTGCATCACGAGTTTCTAGTCTATATACCATCCTACGGGTTTATTATGCCTCAAATTATTGTGAATTTTACGTGAATATACAAGTTTCTACTCTGAATTAATCAATATAACAACACCAACACAAATACCATCAATGATTATAAGAATATTGTGAACAACAACACAAAACCAACACCTACTTTGTATTCATACAAAACCCAAACCCAAATACTGGTAGTATTAAAGCAAAACATATGGTAGACATTAATTAGTTGGATCACTTACCTTAACGGACAGACAACTGCATACTATAGAGAAGAAGGATGAGGTTGGTCGATTATCGACACTCTTAAACACAAAACATGGCCTGCAAAAGAGACAATTTTCTATTTAATATAATACATTTTTTCATAGGGTGGGTCTTACGACTTAAAATGTAAAAAAATGCTTATAACTAAAGTTTTTGGACACATCACCAGTAGCTTACCGTTAATAAAGTTTTAACAACTTTGTAGCAATGATGGGCTCACTATAGTTTATGAGTGATGTAAACTTCGACGGAGAGTGAGAAGTGAGAGGGCTATGATTTGAGAGCGACATTAGATATTCAAAGTGAACTTTGGTCAAACATCTTATAGGCAATAGTAAAACAAAGTTCCTAACACATATTCACATTCAATCAACCCATTCAACACACATAACCTATATCACCTTTTCTTTTCTAAATTTTAGTCTCTTAATTTTCAAACCCTAAGTCCAAGAATAATTCATACTTTTAAGCATTCATTTATAAAACTAACTTCCAATCTTAATAAACGTCAAAGTCAAAGTCAATCCAATCAAACCCTAGGTACCTGCATATCAATCTTTAAGTCATGATCCTTGGCATTAATAACAAATTAAAAGTCAATCTATTTATTAGGCATCATCTCTTTAAAACTTTATCTCTTTTAAGTTATTTTCTTTAATTTAGTTGAAAAAATGTCTAATATTTGTTCTTTTATGTTTAATAAGCTTTACTATTTAATAATTCTTTAGTATTACAAGATTTAGGCAAATAAATTAGGATGCGTAATAACTTCTTAACTTTTTGTTTGAACGTTTGGTTAGAATAATTAGGTTCATTCCTTTTAGTCTTCCTATCTTTCTTTTAGTTAGGTAGGTGTCAACTCCATTATATTCATTCTTTTTTTTCACCTCAAACATACTCTAAACTAGTCAGAGCATAATAATAATACCTTACATTTTTTAATTAGAAAATGTGAATATTACTTCTTAATCTTACTTTTGTATCATGCATAATTTATATCATGTTAGTGATACTTTTGTTACAATTTTAAAATAAAATAGAGAAATGAATTTCGATTAAAAAGACATAATGAACATGATATAAAAAATTATTAAATGAAAGGTAAAAAGAGGACTTGTCACTATTATTACAATAATGTATCCCTCTCTAACTCATTTTGCTTATGAAAAGGACTAGATGCTTCCAATGGATTGAAAATTTAAGAAGAATCATCAAAATCATATCATAAGTGATGTTTAATAAGTGGTAATCATTAGTTCATGATGTTGTAACATATCATAGGTGATGTTTAATAAGTGGTAATCATTAGTTCAAGAAGAAACAATATTATGGGATGCTCTTATTGAGATAACATGATGTTGTATATATTTTTTATATAAAGTATATTAAAGTTTATTGATTAGAGTATATCTAATTACTAATTACAAGATAAAAGGAAAGAGCAACAATTATGTTTATTAACATATATTGTTGGACCGTTTAAAGGAGAACTTCAATATACATTTATTGGTTATTTTATTATAATTTAAATATGTATCATAAGTTCTTTTATGTTTCTTTATTTGGAGACTACGGTTATTACAAAGTTCAATGGTCTTAAATTTCTTGAATATTTTGAACACTAAAAACAGATCACTCAAATAACATTAATAGTTTAACAATATTAACATTTCTTGAATGTTTTGGACACTCAAAGTATGCTTGGAAAGGTAATTCATTCCTTATCAGAGCAGAACACTAAAAACATAAAAGGACTTTCTTCGAACTCCTTATAGGCTTCAAAAATTAAACCCTAACAAACAACAAATAATCTATCTTTTCCCTTTCTTCACCAACATTAACAAATACAAAAAACATTAACAGTCCATTTATATGTAAACAACTCAAAGTTCCCCAAAAACTGACAATGAACATACCATTTAACAACAACATTAAATGGGGAAATAAAACCCAATACAAAATTAAACAAACTACTTACCTCGACTACAATTACAGGGAGACGATGGAAGATAAAATGAAGACGATGAACGAATGAAGAGAAGACAATATGTTCAGCAAAGGTTCACCTAAAAAATGTTGAAGGAAAATAGAAAAGAAGAGGAGGCAAAACGAAATGGGAAGGAGGGTGTCCGACGGGAGGATTATAACGTTGACAAAATGACGTCATTTGTCGTTGAACAAATGACAGTTTTCATCTAATTTGTTAAGTCTGTAACATTACACAATAGGCAATGATTTTACATAATCGTCGTCTATAATATAAAATTTTTAAAATTTACAATTTTGGTATTTTTAAATATAACATTTTTATAAAATTGCAAAGAATTTATACATAATAAATAGAGTTGTCTGAGATCACATAAATTTTTCATATCATAAATATTAAAATTTTGTAATAAAAAGTATAAATAAATGTAATATGCATAAATTTTGTGTTGTTTTGTTTTTATAAATTTTTTAAATGACATTGTTGGTAAGTAAATTAATTTTTATACTTACAATCATCTAAATAATATTAAATTTGATTTTTAAGAATATCATTGTAAATTGGTAGCCGTATTACCAATTTATGAAATTGTCGTCAATACTATGTTTTTTATAGATTTTTAAATTTTTCTAAATTTTTTAATATATCATAAACATAAATTACTACAGAAATTATATATAATAAATATAGTTTTTCAAGACCACATTAAATTATGAAATCCTATATATTAAAAAATTAATAAAGATATATAAGACATTTTTTCACTAAATTTATTTTTTCACTTATACAATCATTCTATTATTGTTAATAAATATTAATGATTAAGAATAGTAGTTAATTTAAATTTATTATATTTTGATCTTGTTAACATTAAAATTTTAGATGTGATTATCTTTTCATGTCTGAAAATTTTTACTTTTCCAAATTTAAATAACCTACCAAAATTTTTTCAACAATATGTTTAAAACTTTGAAAATTTTAGGTATGGTTATCTTTTTAGATACTCTATTTTATTTTCATGAATTTTTTATATGAACGGAGGTGTAGTACTACATAAATAGTATGGGTTTAAACAAATTTATAAACAAGACAAATGAAAAATATGAAAAATCATATAAATGTTAAGTATAATTAAGCTTACGATTATTAAGTACACTTAGCATTAAAAAATTATCTTTTAAGCTTTACTATTTTTAAGAATATTATCACATACAAAAATTCATCAAAATTTCCCTAAGAAATTATCATCTAATATAAATTATTTAACATAAACTTTTGTTGATGATTTCACATGTCATCACTAAAAGCATAACATTTTGCGACAAATAATTAATTTCGACGCAAAAGGCTAGCCATCTGGCGATGAAATTATTAAGTCGTCGCAAAAGGTACTCATTTTGTGAAGATTCTCATAAATCGTCTGAAAAATACTAATTTAGCGATGATTTTAGAAAACATCGCAAAATGTCAAACTTTGTGACGATTTAACAATTCATCGCAAATGAAAACATGGCCAAAAGTCCTATCTGTTTTAGTGACTTGTCCAACCTCTTTGTCTATTAAAGTTTTAGCTTTGTTCTAAAACACATAAATCACTTCAATTTTTGATAGTTATTTCATGTCAAGTTTATACTCGCATTGATGTTTGAAATCAAAATCAGTTAAAAGTTGAGGTTGTTACCAGAAAGTAAAAGAGGATGTAAGAAATATATGGCCTAATGTTATGATCTATATTTTTTGTAGGCTTATACTAAACTTGATTTAGGGTTTTCTTAATTTAATAGTATGTTAAATCTTGACCGCTAATTTAGTACTTAATGGACCTACAAGATTTGATGTCAACAAAAATGTGTATATAAATTAGTCCTCTCTAGACCTTAATTAAATACAAAAAAAAACAAAAACAGAATATATGTATTTGGCTATCCATCAGGCTGTCGTACGGAATGAGGATTAAGAGAGATAAACTAGTTTATGATCGTTGAAAGTTTTTTCTCTACATCATGACGAATTCAGCTTAAAGTAAGTGATTTATTCGCTCCATCTATGTAGTTATTATTTGTGTATGATTTATGATTTATATAAGATTTATGTCTTTGATATTTGAATAATTAAGAATGAAAACTTGCATATGGTATCAGAGCTATAGATTTTTAATAGAGAATAATCCTTAGATTTTTTATTTGGTGATTGTTTTAATTATGATGTTTATAAAAATTCCGTTTCACTCATAAGACACTCCCACTTATTTACGATCTGTTTTGATTGAGAATTTTTGGACACTTAAACAACATGCTTTTGTTCGTTTTCTCCAGTTTACGGTTCACACTTTAATGCTGGTTTCTTCCTTGTTAATAAACGAAGCAACTTATGTGTTGGTTTTGTTTCAAACATAACTACGATTAGAGAAAGATTTTCGAATACCCAGATGCGCTGCTATACCTTAATTATGATTCTTATCCTTTGTGCGTTAATTCATGATTGTGGTCGTCATTTCTTGATATTAAACATAAAAGAAAATTACCCTGTTGGTAAAGTCATCGGTTAAAGCTCTTGGCATGCCAAAGCAATTTGTTTAATGTTTTAGATTTTCCACATGTCGCACATCATGATCGCATCATCAATGGTCATTCAATTAGTTTCTAATATCTAAAGCCTTTCAAGTAAATCAATGTTACCATCTTGGATAGAGTTAAAGAAGTTTGACAATAATGGGAAAGGGGCCCATGTTGCTTTTGTTTTCTGAATGGCTGTTTGTTTATTGCCGTTGAGCATCTTCTTCCTGAATTTTCTCTATTACTCACTTATGTTTTTTATCTTAATAACCATTAATTTTAGGATTCTGATCATGCTTTGGTATTGGATATATTACTATTATTATTTTATATATATGACAGTATGATTAAAATTAATTTATTAGTCACCAAAGTGGCCAAATTAGTTTTTAAACGTGTGGTCATATAATTTGTGTGTTTTATGAAAATTTTATTAGGTGATAGAAATTAAGGACTTTATACGAAGGTAAAACCAATGTTATATAACTAATAAATATAAAGGAGTAAATTTACTTACTCGAGTAAATTTACTTACTCTTGTCACATATAAATAATAATAGTGATAGTATGTATTGTTGTGTTTATCCGAAGGAAACTTACAAGATATTTAATGTATGTACTTCCTATATGAATCTGTTAATTAATGAGTGTTTATATATTTGCAATTATTAGGCTTCACTCTCAAGCTTTTTTACTGGAGAGAATTTCTTTTAATGAAGCGAACAAGTCACTTTCCATTTAGGTGCTTTAATTGGATCTTGACTTAGCACTATTAAAGGATAAGCCTTCTACCCTTAACGATACCAGCATAGAGGCTAAAAAGGCACACTATAAGGCGTGGGTAAGGTCTAATAGATTATGCTTGAATTTTTTGCAAATGACAATTGTCAGCAACATTAAGTCTACTATTCCTAGCACTGAAAATCAGAATGTTAAAAATTTTCTTAAGCTTGTGGAAGATAAGTTCTGTTCTACCCATAAGGCACTTGCAGGACACTTATGGTTAAACTAATGACTCTAAGGTTTGATGGGTCAAAGAGTACGCAGCAACATGTCTTTGATATCACTAATATCACAGTAAGACTTAAAGACATCGGGTATGGCTGTGTAAGATTCCTTCTTGGTGCAGTTTATCATGAACTTACTTTCTACTAAATATGGACCGTTCCACATCAATTATAACACATTAAATGATAAGTGGAATATTGATGAATTGTCCAGTAAGCTTATTCAGGAGGAAGCGAGATTAAAGAAATAAGGAGTTCATTTTATTAACCTAGTGGATCAAAGAGCTCAAAAGAAATTCAAACCAAAGGCCAAGAATTATTAGAAGAAAGAATCTGTTAAAGTTCCACAGGTTGCTGATGGTGAAAGGAAGGAACAAAAGTTAGATAAATGTCACTACTGCAAGAAAGAAGGACATTATCATAAAGATTGTCTAAAACGTAAAGCTTGGTTTGAAAAGAAAGGTATACATTATGTTTCTATATGCTTTGAATCGATCTTATATGAAGTTCCTTCTAATACTTGGTGGTTTGATTCTGGTGCCACTACTCATGTTTCCAATATTATGCAGGGATTCCTTACAATCCAAACTATAAGCCCAACTAGTAACTTTCTGCTTATGGAGAGTCCAATGAAGGCCCCGGTTGAAAGTGTAGGGACTTACAGGCTGACATTAGATACTGAGTTTGACTTGGATCTAATGAACACTCTTTATGTACCTTCAATTTTTAGAAATTTAATTTCTGTTTCTAGACTTGATGCTAGTTGATATACCTTTAAGGGTAGACATGGTTATTTCAATTTGTGTAAGAATAATTCCTTTATTGGTTATGGAATGCTTATGGATGGTTTATATAAATTGAAACTTGATGATGTGTTTTTCCAAATCCCTAGTTATTATTAATCATAATATTGGAACGAAACATAGTTTGGCGAATGAACATTTTGTTTACTTGTGACATAAATGTTGGGGTCATATATCCAAATAAAGGTTAGAAAGATAAGTAAAGAATGAGATTCTACCGAATCAAGATTTTACTGATCTTGGCTTATATGTGGAATGCATTAAGGGTAAGCAAACCGACCATAGTAAGAAAGGAGCCACGAGAAGCAGTCAACTTCTTGAAATAATATACATTGATATTTGTGGACCTTTTAACACTCTGTCCTTTAATGGAGAAAAATACAGCATCACCTTTATAGATGATTTTTTACGATATGGATATATCTATTTGTTATATGAAAAATCTTAAGCTATAAATACCCTTGAGGTGTTTGTAAAGGAAGTTGAGAGCCAATTAGATAAAAAGGTGAAAAGTGTAAGATCTGACAGAGGTTGTGAGTACTATGGAAAGTATGATGAATCTAGACAGTGTCTTCATCTGTTTGCTAAGTTCATCGAAATTCATGACATATGTGCACACCATAACAAATCAATGCAGCAAAAAGGCGAAATTAATGGATATGGTTAGGAGTATGATGAGTAATTCCTCATTACCCAAAATTTTGTGGATGTATACACTTAAAATTACTATGTATATGTAAAAAGGGTTTCTAGTAAGGCAGTTCCTAAAACTCCTTTCATGTTATGGAATGAAAGAAAACCTAGTTTAAGACACCTATATGTTTGGAGTTGTCCAGCAAAAGCACGAATTTATAATCCATATGAAAAAAACTGGACTCTCAAATACTTAGTGGTTACTTTATTGGTTACCCAAAGAAATCCAAAGGGTACAAGTTTTACTGTTTGAAACATAGTTCTAGAATTGTTGCAACAATCAATGCCATATTTTCAGAGAATGGTGAGGTTAATGGGAGTGCTAAAAATCAAGTTATAGATATTAAAGAAATAAGGGTTAATGTTCCATTACCTATAAATGTTCTTAAACTTATAACCACGACAAATGTTGTTCCTGCTTTGGAAGATCAAAATAATTAAGAACAACATTTGGATAATGAAGTAGCACCCCATAAAGAACCTAACTTATTACTAGCTGAGGTAAATGAACCAGTTGGTATAGCTTTAAATAAATCTATAAGGGTTAGAAGGTCGGTTATTTCTGATGAGTATGTGGTCTATTTGCAAGAGTCAGATTTTGATTGTGGCATTCATAATGATCCTTTTTCGTTTTCACAAGCTGTAGGTAGTAATGAGTTTAAAAGATTGATTGATGCTATGAAAGAAGAGTTGAAATCAATGGCTCAAAACAATATTTAGGATCTTATAGACTTGCCAGAAGGTTCTAAATGAGTTGGTTGTAAATAGGTCTTTAAGATCAAACGTGACTCGAATGGCAATGTTGAAAGATATAAAGCTAGACTTATTGCTAAAGCTTACACTCAAAAAAATGACATTGATTATAAGGAGATTTTTTCACCTGTCTCAAAGAAAGATTCATTAAGAATAATGTTAGCATTAACGGCTTAATTTGATATAGGGCTACATTAGATGGATGTGAAAATAGGCTTTTTGAATGGGGATCTTGAGGAGAAAGTTTATATGAATCAACCTGAAGGTTTTTCCATTGAAGGTAAAAAAAGTATGGTGTGTAAATTAAAGAAGTCAATATACACTACAAGAAAAATGCCTTTTTGTGACGGAAATTACCGACGAAAAATAAGATCATTCCTTTGGTAACAAAGATTACCGACGGAATTCTCCAACAGACGAAAGTGTCATAGAATTGGCCTTAGTTAATACTTACCGACGGTTAAAGCATATTCCATCGGTAACTTTACCGACGGTACATTTGTTACCGCCGGTAAATTTACCGATAGTATATTATCTTACAGTCGGTAAAGATACCGACGGTTTACTGTGTGCCTGACCGTCGGCACCATTTAGCAACGGTTGTTTTGTTCCGTCGGCATATTTACTGATGGTAACAAATTTACCGTTGGTATATTTGCTAAAAGCTTTATCGACGGATATGTGTTTCTGTCGGTAATTCCTTCTACCATTACTGACGAAAAACTGGTGGACCGTCAGTAACAGGTCATGTATTTACTGATAGATGTTTCTTTCCGTTAGTAAATGCGTTAATTTTTTATAATTTTTTAAAAATATATAATATATATTGTCATTATATTTAAATTACAGTTAATGCGTAATTTTAATAATTATGAATTTATAGTATACATTTAATTTGCTGAAATAGAAATTTTGATTAATGATTAAAAGTTAAAATATCTTAATTGATAA
>JANZXP010000194.1:4821390-4832214 GCA_027576715.1 Erythroxylum flavicans
ATATACCAACACTTATACCAAAACTTGTTTCCTTATGTTTGCCATTATAAAGCCATAGAGTATAGAATTTATCTATGTCTCAGATTAGCAAGTGATTATATACCACATCTTAACTTTGAATGTTGACATTTAAGCAATTTGTTCTTGGAAAATGAATACGACATTTATTACCGATTTGATCTTTTACAAATTTCATGAAACTTTTAACTCTTTCTAAGTATTCAGTGGACCATTTCCGATGAGACATCCAAATTTTATCCATCTAGTTATACAATTAAAAGTAAAATTGAATTACTAAATGCAATCCTCGGTATTTATAACATAACCATTAATCACTACAAGTTCATTTTCAAATCTTGAATTTAAACAACACTATAGTACATAACATTGTTACACCACATGAATCGAGAAAGCAAGTTCTTGTTATGACTACTAGGCCAATTGAATATTCCACCGATAATCCTTGTAAGAGCTACATTATAGGTTTCTAGCCTATATACCATCCTAAGGGTTTATTATACAAAGGACTGTCATGACCATCAGGTGAATTTATAATGTTAACACTGAGTTTGAATTAATCACATTAAATTTAATAAATTAAGTTTGAATTTACACAAGCATTATGGTACATGGCATTGTTGCACCATATGAATCGAGAAAACAAGTTCTCACTATGAATCCAAAGCTCATGGAATATTTTGCCGATAAGCCTCATAAGAGTTACATCACGAGTTTCCAACCTATATACCATCTTAAAGGTTTATTATGCAAAGGATTGTCATGAACATTAAGTGAATTCATACATCAATATCATCCATTATTCAGAAAAAACCCAAACATAAATACTTGGACTATTAAAGCAATCCATAAAAACCTATAAATGATTCTAAGAATATTGCAAAGAACAACACAAAACCCCAACACATTGTAGATAATAATTAGTTGAATTACTTACCTTTATAGAAGCACAACCGCAGACTACAAAGAAGAAGCATGAGGTTAGATGATTATTAAGCAAGTTTCAATATCAAATACGACTTGCAAAAAAGACATTTTCTTATTTAATATAATACACTTATTCATATAGTTAGGTCTTAGGACTTAAAATGTAGAAAATGCTTATAACAAAAGTTTTTGGACATATAATCAGTAGCTTACCGTGAATAAAACTTTAACAACTTTGTAGTAGTGATGGGTTCAAGATATTTTGTGAGAAAACTTTGATGAAGAGTGAGAAGTGAGAGTGAAATTAGAGATTCAAAGTGAAATTTTGTCGAACAATTTATAGGCAGTACCAAAACAATGTTCCTAACACATATTCACATTTAACTTTTACCTATTCATCATATATAACCCATATCGCCTTATTTTTCTAAGTTTTAGTCTCTTCATTTCCAAACCCTAAGTCCAAGAATAATTCACACTCTTAAGCATTCAATTATAAAACTAACTTCCAACCTTAATATACGTCTAAGTTAAATTCAATCCGATCAAACCATAGGTACTGCTTCAAAATTCTAAATTAAAAAAAGAACTTAAGTTTGTGAAAAATGTTAATAAAGTTTGAATACAATGTCCTTTTTTAAAAGATATTAATTTTATGGTTTTGAAATTTTCATTTAAAAGTAAACGACAGGAATTGATTGAGAAAATTTCATACGTATATGATAAATGAAATATAATAGAAAATAGAAAGGGAATACTCATATATAAAAGAAGCAAGCATGTTTCTTATACTGTAACATTTAAAGTTTTTCTAAGTTTTTCTATTATTTATATAGGTAGCAATGTAATAATATTAATATTAAAAGTTAAAATGAAAGTTAAAACAATATCATCATTATTGTAGAAAACTAAAAGTATCAATATTATTTAATCTCAACAAATAAATGACAAAGTTGAACAGGTGAAAACAAATTTCTACTGACAATAGTCTTTAAAATTTCAAAAACACAAATTTTTACTAACAATTTCTTCTTTAAACTGATTTGTTTATCCAGGTCCTTAATCATAGGTCTCCATTTTACATACTTCCATTAACTTTCTCAAAATTTGAAAGGTAAAGATTTGAGAAGTTTGTTAAATAAATGAGTTAGTTGTTTTTAACTTTTGAATTATCTTAAATAAATAATTATTTTATTATTAATGAGATCTCTTAAAAATAATACTTCAAATCAATATATTTATTCTTTCATGTAACTTGATAATTGAATTGTAATCACAAAAGGTTGTGTAGTTCCTATTTGTTTGGAATGTAACTCTTCAAAAAATTTTCTCAATCCAACAACTTGATAAGTATAAGTTGTTTACCAACAAATTTAGTTTTTTTTATTGATAAAGTGATAATTTATTATTTCTTAGCAGACCATGAAAAATTTCATATGCTCATTATAAAAGCATAATTCAAAGTTCTCTTTCTATTATCTTGATCTCCTACATAATCACCCTTAGTAAATCCAAACAAATATAACCTTTTATCCTTCTTATAAAACAACTGAAAATCTTTAGTTTGTTTTAAGTAATGAAAGACACTTTTGATAGTTAATAGATGCATTTGTATTGGATTCTTTATATATCAACTTGTGAAGCTGAATAAATGCATTATGTCTTATCTTGTAATAGTTAAACACATAAAACTTCCCGTATTTTGTTTGTAAAATATGTTTTCTACCTTTTTTCCTTCATAATTTTTGTTAAACTTTAAGCAGTACTCAATTAGAGTTTCACTGGGTTTCAATCCTTAACATTAAATATGTCTAGAATTTTTTGTGCATAATTCTTTAGAAAAAGAAAGATGTCATTATTAGACTATATCACTTCTATACTAAGAAATAATGCATTATACAAAGATCATATATTAAAATCAACTATCCTTGACTTTTAGAATCCTTCAAATATGGCACTGTCACTTCTGGTAAGTATAAGATTAACTATATGTAAATAGACAATGAGCATCTTTCCTCCGTCTTTTACTTCAACAAAAAGTTTATATTCATACAGAAATAAATGACTTCGTTCCCTACTAAAACAGAACACACGAAACATCTATGACAACGTTCATCTAATAGTTTATAGGTAGCCAAAACTTAACCTAAACTAACAACAAAAATTTTATCTTTTCCTATTCTACACCAACATTTAACACATTGAAACAACCATTCAATTGTTCACAATCGAAATACATGCAAGCAACTCTATAACTCACCTTAAAATTGACCATCAACATAGTAGGACACAACTATAATCAAACAAGAAAAAATAACCCAGAACAAAGCATGAACGACGTACCTCGACTATAATTAAAGGGAGACGATGGAGGACAAAATGAAGAGAACAAGATGAAAGAAGATGAATGGACAAGGAGAAGAGAAAAGATGAAAAATGACATGGGAGAGAGGAGAGGTTGAAAGATTTGGGGGGGAGGGGAGTCTAATTAGTTTAATTAACAAATCCTTAAATGATGTTGTTGGTCGTTAAACAAACAACGACTTCTCAACATTATTTTTTTCAGGCCAACACATTTGGCGACAAATTCACAAAATTATCACTCCTAAGATAAATGTCATTTTGCTTAATTTGTTTACAAACCTTTCCATTTTGCGATGATATCTCAATTCATCACTAAAGGTTCAACATTTTGCTACCAAAATCTAAAAGCGTTGTCAATGCTACAATTTGTTTTTAGATTTTTAATTTTTTCTAAATTTTTTAATTATCATAAACATAAATTAATATATAAATTATATATCATAAATATATTTTTTGAGACCACATAAAATTATGAAATCATAGATATTAAAAAAGATTAATTAAAGGTATAAATGACATTTTTTAACTAAATTTATTTTTCCACTTATACAATCATTACCAGTAATATTAAATTTCATCTTTATGTTTGGAAGACGTTTCTTCTATTTCTGTGTTTGATGTGTATGGATTGATTTTTTTCCCACCTTCCATGCTTGTTTGACGAAAGATTCCTAACTATTTGATGAAATGCTTAAATGAAGGCTACTTTTACAATAGATGTTTATGTAAATACTTACATTTGGTTGTACCACTTATAGTATACAAATGTATCCATCAAAATAACTTTATTTCAACGTGTAGTGAGGCTGTGATTACACTCAAAAATTAAAAGTCAAATGATCTAAACCAAAAATATGGTCAATTGTGTCTCTGTGTTAGATATAACAATATTTAAAACTCAAAACTAACAACTTATTACTTTTATTCTTAAAAGACCAAATCTTTTAGCATACACACACTTGAAAACAAATATATAATAAAGTAGCTCAAAACTAACAACCTAATTATTAAGATAATTTAAAGATAAATCACAACTACACAACTATTATTATTAGAGGATTCTACAAGGGATGTTAATGAAAATAGAAGCAATCATATTTCGGAGCTGCAAGGGATGTTTATGCATCCCCTAAATATAGCATATACACACTTAACATTTTCAACCTTATCATGTAAAGTAGTCCTACTTGATAAATCACTCAATTAACATTGCTAGAATATTGGAACATTGAAATAAGAATTATTCTATTAAATTTTCATAATTAAATTGTTAACATTAATTCATCACGAAATGTTGACATGGCTTCTAGTTTTTGATGGCAGAAATGAGCTCTACTGCGAGGAATGTGACAAAATTGTCTAAGATGAAGGATAAATCAATACAAAACAAATCCCCTCTTCATACACTAATAACCGCTTGGCTTTTATGACTAATCTTCTTCTTCAAGGTTCTTAGTATCATCCAAACTACCTCTCTTTCTTTATTATCAATATTTCATTTTCTATTATGAAGCTATTATATGAACATTTGATTGTATATACTATATATTCTGTTAAGCTTCCTCGAATATTCAAGAGAACATAGATGGAAATTGAGACAGTGGTGATGTCCCGATAGTTCGTACAGGATTAGGGAAATTGGTTATTTCAGAAACATGGTCAATTGTAAAAAAATGTCTTTTCATCGTGACATCATGGAGTTTATCAGTCGAGTATGTATGTGTTCAAATTTTACTTCCTAATACTATTTGATTTAGCTTTGATTATTCTATTCTCTTTGCTCATTAGCTGAAATGCTTAGTACATACTGTTCATCTATTACTGTCATGCATATTACATTTGGGAAATCATTCATTGTATCTTCTACAAATTTATTTAAAGCAAATAAGTTGTTAGAAGAGGGTGTAAACTCACCAGAACCTGAGGCACAATCTTTAACTGCGTCAATTGATGGCTTGTAGCCTGCAAAGAAGCTCCTTGGGAATTTAAACATTGAAAACCCCTTTATCTTTTCTATTAACTCTAATGTCACTGGGAATACAAAAAAAAATTGTTTCTTTTCCTTTTTAATGGATATTAGGAGTTGAACTTTATTTATTATTTTTCTTGTAAGAATTGTTAAACATTTAATTAACATCTTGTACTACTTACCATATATATATATATATATCATTATTTTATATTGCTTACCATATTTCAATATTTATATGTATTATCATTTTATTTTTAATTAATATTGATGATTAAGAATATATATTAGTTAACTTAAATTTGTGACTTTTAAAATCCTTCAAATACGACATTATCTCTTCTATTAAGTATAAGATTAGCTACATATAAATAGAGAATGAGCATCTTTCCTCCATCTCTAACTTTGACAAAGAGTTTATATTCATACAGAAATAAATAACTTCGATTCCAATTAAAGCAGAACACACAAAACATCTATGAGAACTTTCGTTGAACAATTTATAGGCAACCAAAATTCAACGCAAACTAGCAAAAAAAGTTATATATTTTCCCATTCTTCGCCAGCATTAACACATTAAAACAACCATTCAACATTCACAATCGAAATACACAGAAACAACTCAACAAATCACCTTAAAATTAACGATCAACATAGTAGGACACAATAACAATCAAACAAGAAAAATAACCCAGAACAAAAGCATAAACAACTTACCTCGACTACAATTGTTAGGAGACGATGGAGGAAAAAACGAAGAGAACAAGATGAAAGAAAATGAATGGGCAAAGAGAAGAGAAAAGGAAGAGAAATGGCATGGGGGAGCGGAGAGTTTGAAACATGTTAGGGGCGGGGGAGTTGGGTTGGTTTAATTAACATATGTTTAGACAACGTCGTTGAACAAATGACGTCATCTCAGTATTAATTGTTTTCAGGCCAACACATTTGGTGACGAATTCACAATTCATCACCAAATGTTAATACTTAGTTGAAGATTTGGTGACCAATTTACAAAATTGTTGCCCCCTTGATGAATGCGACATTGTTTTGCTTAATTACATACCCTTCCATTTTGCGACGATATCTCATTTCATCACCAAATGTTCAACATTTTGCTACCAAAATTTGAAAACGTCGCCAATGCTACACTTTTTTTTATAGATTTTTAATTTTTGCTAAATTTTTAAAATATCATAAACATAAATTAATATAGAAATTATATACAATAAATAAAATTTTGGAAGACCACATAAAATTATGAAATCATATATATTAAAAAAATTAATAAAAATTATAAATGACATTTTTGTTCACTAAATTTATTTTTCTACTTATACAATCATTGTCATTAATGTTAAATTTCATCTTTGTGTTTGGAAGATAGTTTCCTATTTTTCTGTGGTCGACGAGTATGGGTCGACATTTTTTCCCATCTTCCATGGTTGTTTAACAAAAGCCTCCTAATTGTTTGATGAAATGCTTAAATGAAGGCTACTTCTTCAACGAATGTTGATGTAAATATTTACATTTGATTGTACCACTTACAGTATACAGGTGTATCCATCAAAATGACTTTATTTCAACGTGTAATGAGGCTATGATTGCATATAAGAATTAAAAATCAAATGGTGTAAACCAGAAATATGGTTAATTGTGTCTTTGTGGTAGACATAACAATATTTAAAACTCAAAACTAACAACCTATTACTCTTATTCTTAAAAGATCAAATCTTTTAGCATACACACATTTGAAAACAAATATATAATGGAGTAGCTCAAAACTAACAACCTAATTATTAAGATAATTTAAAGCTAAATCACAATTCCACAACTATTATTATTAGAGGATTTTACAAGGGATGTTAACGAAACTAAAAGCAATCGTATTTCGGAGCTGCAAAGAATGTTTATGCATCCCCTAAATGTAATACATACACACTTAACATTCTCAACCTTATTATGTGAAGTAGTCTCACTTGACAGATCAATCAATTAACATTGCTAGAATGTTGGAACATTCACATAAAAATTATTCTAATGAATTTTCATAATTAAACTATTAACATTAATTCATTGCAGAATTTTGACGTGGTGACTAGTTTCTAATGGTGGAAATGAACGTCACAGTGAAGAATGTGGAAATTTTGTCCAAGATAAAGGATAAATCAATTTAGAACAAATCCCCTCTTATTGCCTTCCTTGATCAATCTTCTTCTTCAAGGTTCTTAGAATCATCCAAAATACCCCTCTTTCTTTATTGTCAATATTTCATTTTCTATTATAAAGCTATTATATGAACATCTGATTGTATATACTATACGTTTTATTAAACTTCCTTAAATTTTCAAGAGAACATAGATGGAAATGGAGGCGGTGGCATTGTCTTGATGGTTTGTATAGTATTAGAGAAATTCGTTGTTTCATAATAACGGTCAATTGCAAAAACTATGTCTGTTCATCGTGACGATTAGGGAGTTTATTAGTCGTGTATGCAAGTGTTCGAATTTGACTTCCTAATGCCATTTGATTTAGCTTTGATCGATCTATTCTCTTTGCTCATTAACTGAAATGCTTTGTATGTGCAGTTCATCTAATACCGTCATGCATTCTGCATTTGGGAAATCGTTCACTGTATCTTCTACAAATTTATTTAAAGCAAATAAGTTGTTGGAAGATGGTGTAAATTCACAGACCTTGAGGCATGATCTTTAACTGTTTCAATTGATAGCTTGTAGCATGCAAGGAATCTTCTTGGGAATCCAAACATTGGAAACCCCTTCACTTTTTCTACAAAATCTAATGTCACTGAGAATCCAAAAAATAATTATTTCTTTTCCTTTTCATTTGAATATTAGGCATTGAATTTTATTTATTATTTTGTCTTTAAGAATTGTTAAACTTCTAATTAACATGTTGTGTGTGTGTGTGTATATATATATATATATATATTATTGTTAATTAATATTAATGATTAAGAATATATAGTCATTAACTTAAATTTATGATATTTTAATCCTATATAACATTAAAATTTTAGGTATGATTATCTTTTTATGTCCAAAATATTTTTACTTTTCAAAATTTAAAATAAATACCATGTTTTTATCAAAAATAGGTTTAAAACTTTGAAAACATTTCACAATTTTTAGATGCTCCACTATATTTGCATGAAGTTTTTGTATGAACATAGGTCTAGTACTACTATGTATAATAGGTATCATTAAAGAATCATTTGTGTATAAATCCATAGATTTATACAAATTTATAGAGATTGAATGCATTAGCTATTTAAACAAAAAGTGGGACATTTTGCAACGATTGTTTGTAATCGTAACAAAATATTATCATTTAGTGACTATTGTGTGAAATATCGCTAAATGTTAGACTTTTAGCGATGATTTTGTGTTTCATCACTAGTAGTTACCTTTTAGCGACGATTTTTAATTCATCATTAAAGAAAATGTATCCAAAAGTCCCTTATATTGTAGTGATACTAACTAAAAGCATAATTAATTATAAAATAAAATCCAAATTATTAGTCAATAATACTAAAATAATCTCAATATAACTGAAAAGTTCTTAAAACTTTGATTAGGTTACCTCCTAATAAGCACATCATTACGACTCTTTTAGCTTTACTCTTTTTTAAAACTTGATTGATTTCCAAAGAAATATTAATTTCTATTAGATTTATAATGAACATGAAAAGTGTCTTTTAGAGGGTCTTCATATCTCATCTTGAACCTTTTTCCTAACTCTTCTTTCATTCTCACTTTTTTGGCACTTTAACTTCATCCACAAATTCCTTTAAAATATTAAAATAATTATCTTGTCCCAAGTCTTTAATATCTATAAATGGCATTTTTTCATATAAAAACAAGATTTTGTTTTCATCTCTAACCCTAAATATAATTGACATTCAAAAATATTGATTATATAGCAATATAGCAAGGAATGTTATACTTAGAATTAGTGATTTTTTTCTCATCCTTTTTACCAAAATATAAAAAATTGTAGAAAATGAACCTATTAATTTTTTCCATCACATTCTCCTTAACACTCGTAATTTTTATCATTTTATCATTAAAATATATTATTCTCCTATTGGGTTTCTATTCATCTATTTCTAATCTTTTTTTAAAACAGTCAGTGTGCCTATTGGGTATAGCTACCCCTTTTATTAATAAACCTGAAAATGTTCAAAGTTACATTCACGAAAAGCTTCGGATATAAGGGCAGTCTTGTTGATCCAAAATTGCTAAAGCTTGTATGTTGCTTGGTGAGGTAGCAAGGCTAAAGGTTGAGGTGGACTGATGAGTTGCTGCGTTTTTTTCCAAGGAATCTGCAACCAAGTTGGCTTATCGGTAAATGTGATTAATGGAGTGTCCATCTGCAACAATGTAGCTCTGGATTTGGAGGAGCAAAGAGTGGTGGTGCCATGGCCAAGTTACAATACCATATAAGTAGTTCACTATTAGTTTGGAATTGGTTTCAATGTTTAAATGCCTAAAACCTAGGGTTCTACAGAAATGGAGACCTTGTAATATTGCTTAGAGTTCTGCTTCCAAGCTCGTGCAGTAACCTAGCTATTATGCGCTTGCATGGAGGACGACACCCAGGTGGTTACAAAGGACACTCCCTACTCTTGAGTGGCTTGAGTTGCCAAGCAATGAGCCATCAGTATTGAGTTTTAATCCTATCGATTTGTTCCAGTGAATCACTATGGGCATGCAGGTTGTATGTTGCATATGTAGGAAGGTGAAACTTTGGAGAGCATTCCATGCGAAAGAAGCTAGTTTCAAGGGGTGGAGGAGTGTAAGGTGATTTAGGAGGTTAAATACCCATCCCAGTAGTGCAGCTTGTGAATTGGTTCAATCCTCAAACAGTTTTTTATTCCTATCTTTCCATAACGCCCAGTGTATTGTCAATGTTAGTAAGGGGAAGAAGATCTGATTCCTGTGTCCAACACATATGAAAACAATCCCACAAATCAGGCAGCAAGGCAATGTTCAACTTATCAAAAAAGTAACTCCATAGGCGTTTGGCTCTAATGCATTCCATAAATGCATGTTGGAGAGAGTCAGCGTTAGGAAAAAAGCTACATTTTGATGATAATTTGAATCCCATAGTTTGTAGCTTGTCATAGGTGGGTAGTAGACAATTTGTAAGTCTCTATATGAAAACTGAGATTTTTAGCAGGATCTCAGAAAGCCAAAATTTTTTTAAGTCATTTGTTGGTGTCTACCGTTGGCGGACTATAGCAAAGGCTAAGGACACTATAAAGATTCCTGACTAAGTGGGTGCCCATATTTCAGTATCTAGAGTGTCTGAGAGAAATAATAATCTCGAAGTAATCTCCTAGAAGAGGGCCGAATGCATATCTGATTCGAACAAATGGGTTCCCCGCTTTTCTCCATTAGAAGACCTCCAGAAAAATTTTGCAAAGGTACACTCCAGATGGGTTAGGATACCCTTAGGGGGATTCATTATGGCCAAGCAATGTATTGGCATGGCTTACAGGACATGGTGGATGAGAACCTACCTAC
>JANZXP010000194.1:4839144-4864002 GCA_027576715.1 Erythroxylum flavicans
AGTGTTTGTGATTTTTCAGTGTATGAGATGTGTTCTGCTTTCAGTTGAAATAAATAAAGTGTTTGAAAAAGTGAGCATACAATACCTGCTAAGTGTAAAGTGTTTCAAAAAAAAAAATATGTACCGAGTTTTGTACAGTGATGTGTTAAGTGATGTGACACGCCACCCTCGCGGGGCACGGATTCGAGTATCACGATCGATATCGGGTTCGGGTTCGGCGGGAGTGGGGTGTTACAGCTAGCGACACTTGTCACACAGATGGGCGATTATCGCCCATCTTGTTTGGTAAATGCAATCAGTAAACATGGATTAAAGAAACCCAACAGAAGCAGTATAACTCAAGGCCAAATGAAAAAACGCAAACAGATGAAAACAATTTTCATATCTATAACAAGCAATACACAGAGAGAAATGTTAGGTGTTAAAACACATAGCTTGTTCGATTTTTAGGGTTCCAGAATTGAGACATAAAGCAATCTGGTTTTAGCCTCCAGAAATAGAACACGCACAAATCTTAGGGATTCATAAAAGATTTTTTTTATTTAGAAATCACAATAAAGACCATTCGGGAAAACAATTGCCAAAACACGATATACACAAATAGGAAACAATTTCCAATGCATGCACATAGGCAGAGAGAACAAGAATTTGTTCAGAAAGCAAAATCAAGAACAGTTGTGGATTGGCTTCGGGTAAGACAAATACCGAAGGATAGCATATTAATTTTGTATCAAAATCAACAACAATCAAGCAACGAATTCTAGTAAAACAATTAAAGGAGGCTTTGATACCATTGTTAGAATCCAATCGTGATCGAATCACGAGCATAGCAGAAAATAAAAATTTTTACAGATTTCGAGTGGATCTCGATAATTGTATAAATTTGAATAAAACATAAACGATTTAGAAATCGTACCTTGTTCGCTATCCTATTGAAAAAAATTTTGAAACTTTTTTCGATTGATCAATCACGAGCTGTTCAAGCGTCCAGCCTCTGATAGTATCCACGAAGCAATTCTCAAACTGTTTTCATAGAAAAAAGACAAAAGTGCTAACTTCTAAAAGCTTTTCCCGTTTAAATAGAAATAATCAAAAGAGTCTTTTTATTAAAATTAATTCTCTTTAATTATAATTAAAATCAAATTCTAATTATAATTAATTTAATTTTAATAAAATCAAATATCTCATATTTGATCCCCCAAAGTTTCTCAAACTTTATAATTAAGTTCAACTTAATTAAATTGATTTTTCTTTCACAAATTGCTCTTTGATGTGTGACTCATTAAGTTCCTAATAAATTGACTCTTTAATTCTCCAATTAAACAATTCATAATCATAAATCATGATTGACGTCTAGCAACATGTCATGATTACTCAAATATCAAGAATGTCATAGTGATTGACTTAACCTATCCATGCATGGCTATAATGTATAATTTAATCCTTTCATCGTTCAATATTCTAATTGGACAGAGTATGGATATAGTGTCTACTCTTATCATCCAATCATGTTCGTTCTCGCTAATTAGTAATTGATTTATAATTGAAATTTAAAAACATCTTTTTCAAATGTCAATTCACTCTGGCTAAAGAATTCCATAAATTATTATTAATCAAGAACAATAGAATATTCTCTCTAATTACTTTAGAGTGACGAATCCTATATTGACTTACTCAATATATTCTCTCTAATTACTTTAGAGTGACGAATCCTATATTGACTTATTCAACTATCTACATATGGTTCATACTTTATCCAATTACTACCGACTAAATTATCATAGGACGATTCATAAGTAGCATCAAAACACAGTAATTCTCAAACTAGATACCTTGATAATCTCAAGTCTGAGAATCAATTATACAATTATCATTATGAGATAATCCACAGATACACAAGCAATGTTCCATTCGAGATTCTCATAATCAGATCAGTTCAGTGAATTTATTCTCGAATAAGCACCCACATGTTTGTTTAAATGTCTCCACACTTTAATATATGTGATCAATTACTTTCTTCATAAGAAAGAAACAAACATATGCTAGTCTAACCATTTCATCAATACCCCGTCTTGATAAAATGACAACTAAAAATATTTTAGGAATAATACAAAAAAATGCAATTTGAATTTCATAATTATAATCGCAGTATATTTTCTAATTGCATAACAATTATTCTATGAATTTTATCTTTATGATTAATAATTAAATAATTAATAAATACACAAAGATAAAGAATGTCTTTTATTGAATAATAATAATGTCATATAAATAAATTTACAACCAAAATAAATTGACTGTAAGGGCATAAACCAACATTTGACGCATCACGTGGTGTTCAAAGCTAGTGAATACAAAATCAACGACCTTGAAGTCGTTGACAATATATCGATACAGCCCTTTTTTAGAGGAGAAGAACGAACTTAATTGGAGATAAAGCTTGCTAAGCTTCGTTTGTGACTACTGATCAGAGAATGGACTGGATGTGGAAGTCATTTTTGCTAGAGAATTCAAACAGTAACCACCTGGCCGTTATTGTTTTTGGGCCAAACGGATTGGACATGTCAGGGGTGAAGTTTCCACCAACAGTGGTTGTTGTCAAAGGATTTGATCCTTTAAAAGATTGGCAAAAGAGGTACTATAAGGGACTGAAGAAATGTGGGAAAGAAGCGTATTTGGTTGAGTATCCAAATGCAATTCATACGTTCTATGCATATCTAGAGGTGCAAGAGTCACATGAAAGGATCTCGGATTACCGTCCTATTTCGTGTTGCTCGATGATATACAAGATAATTGCAAGTCTCTTGGTTGAAAGATTGAAAAGGGTATTGACTCAGGTGGTTTCGAAGACACAAGGAGCTTTTATTCTGTCTCGAAACATCGAGGATAACATTCTGCTATTACAAGAAGTGCTAGTGGAGTATAACACTGGGAAAAAAATCAAGAGCTGTGTTATGAAAATTGATTTATTCAAAGCATATGACACGGTTAGATGGGGATTTTTGAGTGACTTTTTAGAAGCTATCGGGATATCTATGAGATTCAGGATATAGCTACAATAATGCATCCAGACGACCTCAATGAGTGTCTTAGTTAATGGCATTCCTACACATCCTTTCACTAATACTAGAGGGATTAGGCAAGGGGACCCTCTTTTCCCTTACCTATTCACTCTAGCGATGGAAGTTTTATCTCGGTTACTCACGTAGTTGGTGGATTGTAATGGCTTGCTCCGGTATCATTATAAATGTAGGGAGCTCAAGTTGACTCACTTACTATATACATATGACGTGATTCTTTTGTGTGAGGCTGAACCACATGTTATTTCGATCTTAATGAATGGGTTGGCTACTTTTGTGGAGTGATCGAGGATAGAAGTGAATCTGCGAAAGAGTGGGGTCTTTGTGTCTTCCGATGTAAGGAATCCAGAATGGGTAGTTGAGTTGGTGGGTTGCTCTCTTCAGGATACTCCATTTTGGTACTTGGGGGTTCCTATTACTTCGGGTAAGCCCAAATTTTCTTATTTTATGCCTCTTTTGGAGAAATTGAAAGCCAAAATTTGTGTGTGGAAAAATTGTTTTCTATCACTTGCAGCAAGAGTTACTCTCATTGTGTCGGTGTTGAATAGCATGCATATACAGTGGGAGGCTCATTTGATTCTTCGAAAGAAGGTGATAAAGGAAATGGAGTGGATTTTGAAATCTTTTTTATGGATTAGGAAACATGACAATAGTAAGGGAGCAAAGGTTAAAAGGAGCAAGATCACTACACCAAAAAAACAAGGGGGTCTTGGAATCATATCGATAACACAAATGCAAAGGGTGTTGTTAATGAAGAGAATTTAGAGACTATTTGTTGATAAAGAAGATTTGTGGGTGAAGTGGCTACAAAGTTATCGTCTGTATGGATAAAGTTTTTGGCAACTTCAACAACGTCGAGAGCATTCTTGGATTTTCAAGAGTATGATGCAATTAAGGGAGAAGGTTTATCCTCTTATGAAGGTTAGGGTGGGTAATGGTGAAGAGGTCAAGTTTTGGTTTGATAATTGGTCCACGTTCAGCCTTTTATAGGACCATGTTAACTTGATCCCACTCCGTAATCGGATTCCAATGAAGGCAACAGTGAGCTGGATTATTCAGGAATGGGAAAGAATGGCCAATGTTAGATTTTTCCATACGCTTGATTACTACATAGCTGGACTCCCGGTGTGTAGTAGAGCTGATGTGGTTACATAGACTGCACATTCCAGTGGAAAGTTCACCAACAAATCAACCCATAATCTAGAGGGGGCATCTTTGGCAGCAGTGTCGTGGGGGGGATCTTGTATGGAAACAGCTATTAAGTCCAAAATCTTCCATTTTTTTGTGGTTAACTATCAAGAATAGGCTAAACACAAAAGATGGATGGTTCGGTAGCTATGACCCATTGTATGTGTTATGTAAACATGTTCATGAAAGCAAAGATCATTTATTTTTTAAGTGCCCATATACGAAAGCAGTGTGGAGTAGAATCCTGAATTTGCTAAGGATTTCAAGATTCTCCTTTCGTTGGAATGAGGTGATAACTGATATCATGCGACTGGCCAAGGGAGGACAACAAAATAGTCTTATTATTAAGACATCGTTTTAGATGACGATTTATTACATTTGGAGGGAGAGAAATAGGAGAATTTATAAGCATGAAGAACAACCAAAATACGAGCTTGCTAAGTCAATAGTCAATTTGATTAGAGAAGTAATGGTTGCGAAAGGGAAGTAAGCAAGCATCAGCCCAGAACTCATAATGATCTGGAGGATTTAATAGATGTAGTCAAAATGCTTGATGTTCTATATCTTGAAGTGTAATATGGGTTGGTTTTCATTTCTTTTGTTATCCTTGTAAAGGACTGTATATAAGTCTTACTACTTTAGCAATATAATTCTTGTTTAACTTTTGAAAAAAAAGAGTCACATCTGTTCATCAAGGAGGTGAGTGAGTTTGTGCAAAAGATATCAGCTGATAGCCAATAAATGAAAATAAAACTTGTGATATTGCTCTACAATTACCTTTCCTGGGTTTGATCGTGCACAAGTTGTTTTCTATCAGATCTTATGTTTCTCCTATCTGTTTTTCATATCAATAATAAAATTCAGTGTTCAAGGACTTGACAAATCGGTAGTAAGATTTGAAGTCTAGAGTTGTTGATTTCTCCATTTGTCTTGTGTTAGAAATATCAGAAAGCCCATGTCCATCTCATACCTTGAATATAACTCATGAATAAAAAAAGGATGAAAATGCTGAATTTTTTAAAAAAATTGATTGAGGGGTAGCTTAATGATTCACAACCTCTCCTTAAATCTAAGAGATTCTAACTTTAAATTGAGTCCTTAGAAGTGTTTTTCACCGAGTTAAAGTAATACGCAATCTTACTCCTTAATTAATAAAAAGACAATTATTAAATAAAAATAAATTAATTTATGAATTATTTAAATAATAATATCAAATTATGACAAATCTAAAGTTATTTTTAATGTTTTTCACAAATTATTAAAATAAATAAGAACAAAAATATCATCTAACAAATTTTAATAAATTTTAAAAAATAAAAATCCCAAAAGAGAAGTAGAACCAAAAATAAACTATCAAGGTGTCCAAAACTAATAAAATTAAAGAGATTAGTTGTATTATAAACACTAGATAAAGTAAGACAAAAATTCTTAATTTGCTTGTTATTTATGGAAAAGGCATGCTAGGGCTTTTTGGTTCTAATTTTTATGCCCAAAGCCCATAATCGATTCTGCTCTTATTCTTGTATTCCCGGACCATTAGCTTCTCTTCTCGTCTCTGCTCTAAACCTCTGCGGTTGTCTGGGGTCTCCTCTTACTCTCGCCACCACATAGCTCAACTCTTCACGGCTTAATCCACTATCTTGTTCTAACCCTTCATTGTCTCTGTTTTTCTCTTGCCTGTTGCCTCTGAGTGAACGCGAAAGTTATGCACTTGTTCTTCTTCTCAGGTATGTATTTATCAACATCGGCTTCACTCTCATTGTCGACCATCATTTTCTTGTTTCTTATTCCAACCGAATTGATTAGTTCACCTGGATGTTAGGCCTGCATTTTGTTGCTGCCCATCTGATTGCTTTTTAATATTTTCGCAATTTGGGTTCTGTTTTTTCTGGAATTTTCAGAAAGTTATCAGCTTTAGTCCTAATGGTAACTCATGTCTGATGTTGACAGAAATAGCTGAGAAACAATTTTGAGATGATACTTAGAGTTCCTTATGCATCATCAAAGTATAGTCTTTCAATTGTGTCAGCTCGTTACCTTGGAACAGTAGCCGATATTTTCGGTTTCTTACTTAATAACGCGATGGTTGGCGATAAGAGGTATTATTCAAGTTGTGCCATAGCTGATATTTTGGTCCGAAGAGGAAATTGGTTTGATGAATTCTTGAGACAGAAGTGCAGTAATCTGAATGATGCCTTAACTATATTTAACCAAATGGTTCATATACGACCTCTGCCTTCAGTTGTTCACTTTACCCAACTTTTTACTGCCATTGCGAGAATGGGAGATTACTCTACTGTGATTACCTTGTATAAACAAACAGAAGTTTTAGGTGTAAAGCATGATACTTTTAGTCTCACTGTCATGCTCAATTGTTTCTGCAGTTTAAAAAGGGTCAATTTTGGTTTCTCTATTTTAGGAAAAATTTTGAAACTTGGATATGAGCCTGATCCAACAATATTTAACACTCTTGTACATGGGCTTATTATTGAGGGTAAATTGATTCAGGCCATGGGACTTTTTCAAGAGATGGTGAAGAAAGGTTACCAGCCTGATTTAGTTACTTACAATACAATAGTCAAAGGTTTATGTAAAACAAGAAATATTTCCAGGGCTCTTCAGTTACTTGAAAAAATGGAAGAAGTTGGTCATGAGCTAGATCCTGTAGCATATAACACCATTATAGATTGCCTTTGCAAGGATAAGCAGGTAACAGTGGCCATGAACTTATCCTCGAAGATGTTGGCTAAAGATATCCAACCTACAATTGCTACTTACAATTCCTTAATTTATGGATATTGTATACAAAACCAAATGGATGATGCGTTGGAAGTATTCCATATGATGATTGGTCGGGGCTTTACTCCTAATATTGTAAACTATAGCACCTTGATAAACGGATACTGCAAAAGTGAAAGAATAAATGAAGCTATGGAGCTCTTCAGAGAAATGCGTTGCAAAAATTTGGTGCCTAATGTGGTCACTTACACCTCTATTATTGGTGGCTTGTGCAATGCCAATAAGCATCTTGATGCATTGCGGCTTCTTAAAGAGATGCAAGAATTTGGACCAACTCCTAATGTCATGACTTATGCAGTGCTATTGAATGGCTTGTGTAAATATGGGCATTTTCAGGAGGCACTGGAGATATTCCGAGCATTGCAAGAGAGCAGGATAAAACTTGATGTAGTGATTTATACTATAATGATCGAAGCTATGTCCAAAGCTGGTGAGCTTGAAGATGCAAAGGAATTGTTTGAGAGCCTTCCTACAAGAGGTTTGCAGCCTACTGTTGTGACATACACAACAATGATAAATGGACTTTGTTTGGAAGGTTTATTTGATGAAGCATATAAGTTATTCAGGAAAATGGAAGAACATGGCTGCTTGCCTAATAGACGCACTTATAGCACAATAATTCAAGGTTGTCTCCGAAATAACGACCTGTCAATGGCAACACAACTTATTCATGAAATTTTTGACAGAAAATATCCTGGAGCTGCTTCCAGTGCAACTGATTTATGTGATGTCCAAATAGCACAAGCTTGATGCCGTACAATGTAGGAGGTCCAATGATAGTGGCATTTCATATATGAGATGTTTATCATTTTGAGAGACGTCAAATCCTTAAATGTTGCCTTGTGCCAGTGCACACAATCAAGATGTTCTATGTTTCTACTGAGAAGAAAGGCCAAGCAATGGCTCAAGAAGGTACAGAGTTGCAAATAATTTGTTTGACATGTTCAATTGGTTGGTTAGTCTGACTGGAATCGTAGATCATTTTGATTTGGAGATAAAATTGGTGAAAGCATATTTGTTACGTCAATGACAGGACAAAAAATGTTAACAAGGACCATGGACAAGCCAAATACTTTCACGCCATTGTAAAAGAAAGGTTATATTACTCTAAAAGCATTCTTTTCATATCTGGCTTCTGTTTCCTGAAGGATATCTGAAGTCCGTCCATTTCTTTGCAGTTAGCATAATGTCAACAGTACAGACTGGAGTTGTATATGGACATGGGACATCATGCTTTGACTTGGTGACGATACTCCTTAGATTTGCACTATTTTCAGGTTACACTCTGAACTAGAAAATTTTGGTATAACTTTGAAGGCAAAATTGTGTTTCAGATTGTTCCTTTTTTTAATGAAGGTGCATATGGTTATTCAGGTAACATATGTTGATTTATAGAACTTCTTATGCAGGCAGGGAGAGTGATAACTGACTTACTAAGAGCAACTGCAGATGGTTGAGAGATGTTTTTGAAATGAAAATACAGTTTTGAGTTGAGAAAAGCTTGATCGATGAAAACATTCCAAGTGAAGAGATATACAAAGACAAGGTAGCTAATTTCTTCTCGAGCCCAAGATCAGGATTCACCGTGATATTAGCATGCATTCAACCATGCATCCATGACAAGTGAGAACACCCTGTTTCTGTCTATTCCTCTGTGTGTTACCAAGTAGACAGGATAAGCAAATTGCTAAGCTCAATCCATCCAACAAACTTGATCTATTGACTCTGAAATCATATGTTTATGTTGCCTTATCTGTTACCTATATTATTCTTTACGTAAAAGAAGAAATTTTAGGTCTACTTTTTCCATTTAGAAAGTAATGTAGCATTCCACTTATTACTACTAGATGAAATCAAATCTTTGAATCAGTTAACCCTTAATTTTCCAGCTTCATTGTCACATTATGAAGATACAACGTGACGTACTAGCAGGCCTTGATTTGGAATATTTGTTTTAGTTATATCGCATTAGGACTTGTTTCCTATTTGTATTATAACAGTACGACAACGTTTTGCCGCCTCAAATTGATTATTAGTCTTTGACTAAACTTAGGGTACTTTCAACTACATCTGTCCAATCTGCCATGCTTATGTTTGCAATCAGCGGATTGCATTATTTGTTGAAAGCGGATTGTATTCGTTGATTTAACCAGAGAATAATATCAGCTTTTTATTTAGAGATGTTTGGTAAAATTATTTGTTTAATATTAGTTATTTATGTATAAAATGACTTATGAGGTCATAACTTAAGGGGGGAAAAAAAGGATTTATAAGGACATGAATATTATATTTTAGTATTTTTTTGAATATTTTCATAAGAATTTGAATTTTAAATATTTAATTTTATAAAAATAAAGTTTATAACTCTAATAAAAACATAGAACATATAATAATAATAATAATAATAATAATAATAATTATAATAATAATAATAAATTATTATTATTATTATTACTACTACTATTATTACGTTCTTTTTCAATATTATTCAAGCTGAAGTTTATTTTTTTAGTATATTAACTTATTTATCACTAACCTATGTCTTTTGATAACTTATTTGTAATAATGCATATTTTTTCTATATTTTTTTGAACTAATAACTTATTTGTTAAGGTGAGTTTTTAGATACTCAAATATGTTTTTTAATTTTTTAACTATAATAGGGAAGAGTGGAGGAATGTTTAAATAAAATCATACCCATAAATCAACCAGAAAATTTGTAGATAATGATACATCCAAACACAAAATATAATAATTCAAACAGAGTTTAACAATATAATTCAAATAGAGTAAAAGAAGTCAAAACTATCATTTAAGCAAAGGCTTATAATAATGTAAGCATGATATATAATTGTCATTAAACTAGAAGCAATATTATTACGAATAGTTGCCATCTCTTGAATTCTTAGTTCTTCAGTGCCTTCTTGTATAGAGTTAACTTCAATATCTTGAAATATATCTAGAGGTATAAATTCAAGATCTTAGTCGTTGATGTTAACAGCTGGATTATCAATTGCGTTTCTTCTAATATGGTCACGCAACGCAAAAGTTACACATTATTTTATTTTTATCCATTAATGAATACTTATGCATTTTATGCATTTTTTTTAATATCTTCCATTGAGCCTTGAAAATATCAAAAGCTTTCTCAATACAACTTTTCAATGATGAATGAGCTAGATTAAAAACTTCTCAAGATTTTTTGTAGATTTGCATCACAAAATTCTGATTGATGATACCTTATCTTTGGGTAAAGTATCAAATACCATTCTCTTTTTGGATATCCTTTGTTAACCAGGTAATATTTTCTTGAATGTTCATAGAGGCAATATAGTATGAATAGTATTTATAGTTAATTTTTTATAGTTAATTATCATTCGTCTTTTGCCTCTTTTTTGTTCAGAATGATTATTTACATAAAAAGCTGGAGCAGAGTGTTTACTAGTACTTGGAGAAATTAATTATTTTTGTAATAATTCTGCACATTCAGTAAAGAATTCTTCTACATCTTGTCGAGTATAAGGTATATTATTTTTAACATTAATTTCTTAAGTAGGATTTTTTAATTTTATTTCAATGAGTTGTTTATTTGTATTTTTGATTGGGTCGAGAGGATTTTCAATACGAACATGGTCAATTAATTTTTCTATTTCAGTTTGCAATGTTATGTTATTAAGGAGATCAAATTGCATATGATTTAATTTTTCGGTTACTAACTGTAATGTTTTATAATATGTGGTATGGTATATAGGTATTTTAAGAATTATAGATTTTTGATTTAGAGATTTAATAAATGATATTTTTAAAGTTATATAATGTAAATATTGACCGAATGAATTATATAATTTTAAAAAATTATTTCCTAATATTAAAAGTAATCCAGATTCTTATTGATAAATTGTTGGTACAGTAAATGTATAATTTTCAATAAGAATATTGTTATAATAACTAACATACCATATTGCTTTTATACTTCCATCAACGATTCAGATGTAATGGTTTTACTAATTTTTTCCAGTTATTTAATAATGTTTTTGATGCTATACAAATAGTTGCTCCTGTATCGATATATGCATTAAGTCTTTTATTCTGAAGTATCACTTGAATAAATTTAGTTTTCGGATCCAGTTATTGATTATGAGCTTTGTTCATTATAATGATATAAAGAAGATATTGTTGAGTTTGTTTCGTACTCAGATTCTATTGGTTTTAGATTATCCTATCTTTTAAAAAGTAGACACATTAAAGGAATCAACTATCTTATTATCACGAATTGCTTACATTCTAATTGAAATTAGCAATGGACAATATCCACTAATTGATGACTCCCCTCAATATGAAGTCTTTTGGGACTTAATTAATCAATTCAACCTTCATTGTTTAAAAGGTGTTTATCATCAATGCCTAAAGATAAATCAAGTCATTAATCAAGCTTAATTACTGAAGACCCAATTTGTTAATGACCTCAACATACAAACATCTAATTACCATCGAAGCACTCCAGATTATCAAACATCTCGAAGAATAGTTTTCTACTACTTCTGGAATCTTCATGGATCTATCTGATGATTGGAAGCACTCTCTGTGTAAACAACTGCAATATCATTCAAGTCAAAAATGTCCATACTGTCCCTCTATTTCTAAAGACGACAGCCCTACAGATGAAATAATCATTGAAGATATAAATCATGAATAGCAAATCTTACAAATCTTAAGATTACATGTTGGTAGTTTTGAAATTTTGTCTCGGATTATCGATTATATCAAAAAAAATACGAGAATCATGTGCAAATCTCCCCCAACCCACTAAAACATACATGAATAATAAGTCAAAGTCACATGCTGCCATTATATTTGTAGCTGTTATTCCTTTTCGTCTTATATATCACGTTTGATCCTCCTCACAACAACTACCACTAAAGTACCATCAATAGCTCCAATTTAATCCTAATATAAAATAATAATTATAAGATGATAAAACATTCAACGAAATATATAATTAATGGAGAGGAGAAACATATTCAATTACCTTAAAATATGGCATATATTTAGCATTATTAGCAATTTGTGGGGAATTTCTTTGAATTTATGATCTTTTGATATGAGTATATCCCTTGAAAACCTATCCATAGCACTCAAAACTTTTTTAAAAACTTTACTCTCAATTTCACCAGAATTTTGAAAGCACTATTGGGTGTATATATTAGGGGCACATTTACTTAGGACATATACCAATAAACTCACTTTCTCCAAAATTGACATCCTATTTGAAGGCCTCAAATTATAATTGTTTTTTGAAACTATGCGTAATTGACAAAATATATTTTAATTCATCATAAATGTATTAAAACACTATTTTTCATGACTATTCAATTATTTATTCATCCATAGTTTTCTTGTTAGATAAGAAGTCATGCATGGTTTCTTTATATATATGGTTTAAAATATACACTTCCATATAACCCACGACATTAGTCACTTAATTCCAAAACTCATTCTCATTGTCTAAAAATTGCTTAATTTGCAAAAGTCACATAACATTATCATCCATACCTACAAATCAACAAGTAAAATTATATTCTAAATAAACAAGACACTTATATGTTTTTAAATATAAAGAAATAAATAATATAACATATTATAAAATTATAGATTACCAACAAAATAGCATAATGTAATAAAATAACTTAACCAAACTCCTAATGTATCAAAACACGTCATGTCAATGTAAGTGCACAAATAATAAGAACAATAAACTAAATATAGTAATGCATAGAAACTATGTTTAATGTTTCATATGCTCCTCGTGCTCATACATAAACTTTATGTATTCAACTCTTTTTGTATCATCTGGTAAACCGAAAAAAATGGACCTTTGCAAATCTTCAATTAAGATGCAAACAAAGTAAAATTCAGGAGTATCAACCTCTAAATCAGGCAAAGTACATAATTTTCCCAAAGCATTTGTAACATCAAAATATGGCACACCAGTACCAGTACTCTGTGATGCACCAATAGTCATCATGTTTAACATTTTTATAATGGAAGTATTCATCTCCATTGTTACACTATGTTCCTCTTGAATGAATTGTATCATATTGTCAAGCCTCTCATACATTGCTGCAGATATTTATACCTTTTTAGTGGAATCAGTTTTTGCAATCTTGTTACTTTGTGAACTATCGCTCTCCAAAACCTTTCTCATCATCTTCTATCACTCGCTTCATCATGCGTAGCTTGCTTGAGGGATAATAACAGGAGTAGATGTAAGGTCGGGGTAGGTTCTCTCTACACTTCTTCCTAATCACCAGTCACATGGTAATTGTTTAGACCATTAGTCTCATCCATATTGTCATAATCATGATAGCTTGATAGTTGATAATGGGCATTATGACTATGAGGTGGAGAAAAAACATAAAGTTCTTCAACTTTTCGTTGTCCTTATGGAGGGTCAGCTATAACTCAAAATATAATCTTTGCTTAAGCAAACATCCAAAAAGTTTATCCAACTTACATTCAAGTTTAGGTTCAAGCCCTTCATCTTTAAATGTTTAAATTTTGATATTTTACTATAAAAATATCTTTAACTTAAATATAAATTATTTAGCATTAAAGTAAAGGAAAATAACTTAAAATGGGGGGACAACGGTTAACCTTAATTTTCAAAGTCCACCACTCACTCACTGGCATTGATTGTTTCTTTGTCATAGTCTCTTCCTAATTCTGTTTCTTTCCCTTTCAACTGTTTCCAAAGACCTCATATAGTTCTCATCCATTCAAACTTATTTTTAAGTATATTTTTATCCCATAGTAAGTTGGTCGCTTTGTAAAACTCTTCCTCTACTTTCTTTCATGATAACCTTTGACGATTAACTTCACCATGTTTTCTTACTCCTTTGAATATATTGGTTACAAATGTCATAAAAATGAGAAGTGTTTTTTTGGCCAACAAATCCTACCTATATTATTCTCCCTTAACTTTCTCCTTTGTTTCCTTTTTGGGATGATGCTATCTAATTATACAAAATGAAAGAAGATTATATACTAGTAAATCAGTTTGCAATTGGTTTCACTAATTAGTTAGTTTTACTAACTTGAATACATGATTACAACCAAGCCAAGTTCCTTTCACCATCAAACAAAAACAACATAAAAAATCATCATACAAGAACCTAACATTTATAATAAAACAAATAAAAATCATATAAAGTGATAATAAATGGCTCTATTTATATTAAAGAACTAATCTGCAATGCATATTCATTTATACACTTAAGTAATAGTTAAAAATAAAAATAAGTTTCACCCTCCACCTCACTTATAACTGTGATTTTCAACAAAAATCACCCTAATCAGCCTAAGAACTCCATAGCTATGACTACCAAAATACCGCAAACTTGTAAAATATTAAATGCAAAGGTATTCTCCTATCCAATAAGAAGGGAGATGACAAATACTAGAAAAGATGTCATTGTTCAGAATCTGATCGACGTATATCGGTGCGGTTAGCTATCGTAACATCCAATTACTTGAGAGGACAAACTTACAAAACAAGAGCAGTATCTCCAAGTTCTACAGAGGAGGATTGCGCCCAATTGCAAATAGGAATTGGAGAATAGTGCTCAATTGCAAGAGTTTGAACAAAGTTCTATCTCTTTCTCTCTCTCAAGCCAAACATCCAAAAAGTTGATCCAATTTACATTCAAGCTTAAGTTAACGCCTTTCCTTTTTAGATATTTTAAATGATGTTCTCCAATAAAAAATATAAATAACTTAAATATAAATTATCAAGACCTTGTAATTGATTACTATTATCAAATTCTTGTTTGCAATTGGGCGCAATCCTCCTCTGTAAAACTTGGAGACACTGCTCTTGCTCCGTAAGTTTGTCCTCTCAAGTATTAAACGTTATATCGACTAACCTCGCCCCTCTATTCGTCGATCAGATTCCGACCAGTGACATCTTCTCTAGTAAGTTTGTCCTCTCCCTTCTTTTTAAATAGGAGGGTACCTTTGTATTCAATATTTTGCAAGTTTATGGTATTTTAGTGGTAATGGCTATGGAGTTTGCAGGCTGATTGAGGTGATTTTTGTTGAGAATTACAGTTATAAGTGAGATGGAAGGGTGAGACTTATTTTTATTTTTAACTATTACCTAAGTATACAAACGAGTATGCATTACAGATTAGTTCTCCGGTAGAAATATGGTCATTTATTATTACTTTTTATGATTTTTATTTGTTTTATTATAAATATTAGGTTCTTGTATGATGTTTTTGTTTAATGGTGAAAGGAACTTGGCTTGATTATGATCATGCATTCAAGTTAGTAAAACTAATTTAACTAGTGAAAGCAATGACAAATTGATTAATTAGTATATAATCTTCTTTCATCTTGTATGATTAGATGACACCATCCCAAAAAAGAAATAAAGGAAAAGGTCAAGGAAGGAATGATATAGACATAGTTTGTTGGCCAAAAGAAACACTTATTACCTTTTGTAATTAATATATTCAAAGAAATAAAGGAAAACATGGTGAAATTATTTGTCAAAGCTTACCATGGAAAAAAGGTGGAGGAAGAGTTCACAAAACAACCAACTTATCATGGGATAAAAATAAACTTAAAAATAAGTTTGATTGGATGAGAGCTAGATGAGGTCATTTGAAACAATTGAAAGAGAAAGAAATAGGATTATGATGGGACTATGACAAAGGAATAATCGGTGCCAGTAAGCATGGTTGACTTTAAAGATTATGGTTAACCTTTTCCTCCCATTTTAAGTTATTTTTCTTTACTTTAATGCTAAATAGTTAGTTAAATAATTTATATTTTAAGTTATTTATATTTTTTATAGGAAAACATTAATTTTAAAACATTTAAAGAGGAAGGGTTAAACCTGAGCTTGAATGTAAGTTGGATCAACTTTTTGAATGTTTGGCCTAAGGGGAGATTATATTTTGTGATGTGGCTAACCCTCTACAAGGACAACAAAAGTTGAGGAAGTGCATGTTTCTTCTTCACCTCATAGTCATAATGCTTATCATCAATAGTTAGACAATTATGATCATAACAATATGGATGAAACTAGTTATTTAAACAATTACCATGTGATTGGTGATTGGGAAGATGTGAGGAGAGAAACTAACCCCGACCTTTACATCTACTCTTGTTGCTACCTCTTAAACTACACATGATGAAAGGAGTGACAGAAGAAGATGCAAAAGGGTTTTGGAGAGTGATAGTTCACAAAGTAACAAGAGTGCAAGAACTGATTCCACTAAAAAGGTAAAAAGATCTATAACAATAGATGAGAGGCTTGACAATATAATGAAATTCATTCAAAAGAGACAGAGTGCAATGAAAATGTTAAACATGATGACTATTGGTGTATCTCAAAATATTAGTGTTGATGTGTCACATCATGATGTTACAAATGCTTTGAAAAAACGATGTACTTTACCTGGTTTAGAGGTTGGTACCCCTAAACTTTACTTTGTTTACACGTTGATTGAAGATCTGCAAAGGTCTATTTTTTATTTACCAGAAAATACAAAGAGAGTTGAATACATAAAATTTATGTATGAGAATAAAAAACATTAAACATTGTTTCTATGCATTACTATGTTTAGTTTATTGTTTTATGATTTGTGCACTTACGTTGACATGATGTGTTTTGATACATTATAAACTTGGTTAGCTTATTTTATTATATTATGTTATTTTGTTGATAATTTATAATTTTATTACTTGTTATATTATTTATTTCTTTATATTTAGACATATAAGTGTCTTGTTTATTTAGAATATAATTTTACTTGTTGATTTATAGGTATGAATGATAATGTTATATGACTTCTACAAATTAAACAATTTTTGAACAATGAGAATGGGTTTTGGAATTTGGTGGCCAGTGTAGCGGGTTATATCGATGTGTATTTTTGAACCATATATACAAAAGAACCATGCAAGACTTCCTATCTAACAAGAAAACTATGAATGAATAAATAATTAAATAGTCATGAAAAACGGTGTTTAATACGTTTAGGATGAATTAAAATACATTTCGTTAATTATGCATGGTTTCGGAAAAACAATTATAGTTTGAGGCCTTTAAATAGGATGTCAATTTTGGAGAAAGTTGGTTTATTTGTCTATGTCCTAAGTAAAGGTGCTCTTTATATATATCCAACAGTGCTTTCAACATTCTGATGAAACTGTGAGTAAAGTTTTTAAAGAAGTTTTGAGTACTATGGATGGATTTTTAAGGGATATACTAGTACTAAAAGGTCCTTAATTCAAGAAAATTCCCCTACAAATTGTCAATAATGCTAGATATATGCCATATTTTAAGGTAATTGAATATGTGCCCTCTCCCCCTTCATTATATTTTTATAATTTTATGATTATTGTTTTATATTAAGATTGCATTTGAGCTATTGATGGTACACATATAGCGGTAGTTGTTGTAGAAGAGGATCAAATGCAATATAGAGGACGGAAATAGATAACGACTATAAATGTATTGGCAGCATATGACTTTGACTTACTATTTACGTATATGTATTTAAAAATTAATAAATTTAAATAATAATCGATATGTTTATTAAATTAAACTAAAATATTGTTAACTATCTACAAATTTAAATTAAAGTCTAATCAATTTAATATCAAATTTATACAATGTTTCTTAAATTAGGAATAATTTTTGTTAGTTTATGCTCTACAACTAATCACTTTGGTTGTAGTTTAGTGACAATTATTTAAAGACATTTTTTATCTTGTACATGTTTAGATGTATATAACAAATTCCATAGGATAATTATACATTGCAAATGAAATCACAATAAGATTATAATTATGACATTTATATTGCATTTATGTATTATCCCTAAATTATTCTTAATCATTGTTTTATTACGACTGGACATTAATAGAACGTAAAAATACTAGCACACGTTATGTTTTTCCTTATGAAGGAAGTAGTCAATTTCATAGGCTAATATATGGAGATATTTAAACAAACATGTGAGCACTTGTTAGAGGATAAGTTCACTAAACAGACTCGATATGAGAAATCCATTTGGAGCATACTTGTATGTCTGTGGAATTCTTATTATGATGACTGTATAAGTGATCCTTTGACTTGAGGTCACCAAAGTTATCTTGTATAAATATTGCTATGTTTTGATACTACTTATGACCTATTTAATCATAGGTCTGCTAATTAGTAGTTATTTGATGTAGTGTGAACTATATGGAGAAAGTTGTGTGATCAAGATAAGATTTATCACCCTAAAGTAATTAGGGAAAATGTTCAATTGTTTTTTTTAAATTGAATTTTTCGTTGTTCTCGATTAGTATTGATTCAAAAAATCCTTGACCAAGGTGGAATTACGTTTTGTAAATACTTTACAAATGTTAATAATTGAATCAATAGCTAATGGCGGAGAACTAACATGATCAGACTTAAAATAGAGTATACATTAACTACATGCTCTATGTCTAATTGAAACATTAAGTAATGGAATGATTAAATTATACAGAAAAATCATGCACGGAAGGGTTAGTCAAAATCAGTTTGACATTCCTAAATATTTCAGTGATCATGATGCGCTACTAGACGTTAATCTTGATCTATGATTATAAATTGTTTAATTGGAGAATTAAAAATTAAAAAGAGTTTTAGTTTATCTAATTCTAATTCTAATTCTAATTATGAATTATAATTATAATTTTTAATTATTATCAATATATTTGGGAACTTAATGGATCTCACATATAGAATGGGTTGAAGAAAGCAAAGTTATTTTAATCAAGTTGGACTTGATTATAAAGTATGAGAAACTTTATGATTAAATACAAGTTATTTAATAAATAAGAATCAATATGAGATATTAAATCTAATTTGGGCATAATTGGTATTTAATTAGAATTATTTAAAATTCTACTTAAATTTTAGTTAAAATTAGAATTTAATTTCAATTAAATTACTAAAACGTCCAAAACTTATTATAAATAAGCTTAATCTCTAATGTAACTAATACTTCTTGTTTAACCATTTCTGTAAGAGTTATAGAGTTCTCTCAACCTATTCTGTGGATATGTTAGAGGCCAAACATTTGTGCAGTTACGGTGATTGAGACGGATCGATGTTTGAAACGATTCGAGAGATATGACAAGATAAAGATTAAACTTCGGAATAAGGTACGAATTTAGATTCACGCTTTATTATGGTTTATGTGTTAATCATTTTATAAAATTAAATTAATCTTGGTTTCTAGGAAACAAATTTTGGAAAAGTTTCGTAATTATTCTGTTGTGGTCGGGATTGAATTCCGTCTCAGTTTCCCCACAATTTTCTCATCCAAACTCCAATTAAGATAGTTTAAGATTCTACTAAAAGTTTAAGATCTCTAAAACTTTTTTATTTTGAGCCTTTTACGAAAATATGAAAAATGCGATCGAGAATACAGTCGTGTCTCAAAGTAAGTTAATTAAATAAACAACTCTATAAAGGACACACCCTAGGATAATAACATGTCCAAATCGTGTCGATTACTTTTTTAAAAAATGTGAAGTTTTAAAGAAGTTACTAAACTTTTTATAATATCTCGGATCATTATAATCGGAGTTTGGATGAAAAAATTATGTCAAATATAAGAAGAATTTCTGAATAAGATATTAGATAAACTAGAGTTAATTTACTTTTATATATAATTAATTATATTTTAGTTTGATATAAAATATCTATTTAAAATTTAACAAATGTAAATCGTGATGGATAAATTTGTTAAACTAAACCAAAATATTATTAATTATATGTATAATTAAATCAATTCTAGTTAATCTAATATCAAATTTAGATAATGTTTCTTAAATTGAGTATAAATTTCTCATCCAACTTACGGTTAAGATGACTCAAAATTCTATAAAAAAATTATGATAACTCTAAAACTTTTATGTATTTTGAATTTTTTGAGGAAATATAAAGGACAAGGTCAAAAAATGGTCATATCTAGATATGTTCATTAAATAAACAACTCTAAAAAGGGCATGTCTTCAAAGACCAGTGGGCTCTAAACTGTATTATTTAGCTTTAAAATTTTCAAAACGCAAAACTTTTAGGTAACTTCCTAAACATTCCATAACATCTTGAATCATCTTAGTTGGAGTTGAGATGTGAAAGTTATCTAAAATTTAAGAAGTAATGTCTAAATTAAACATTGGACAAGTTAAACTTAATTTAGGTTTATATATAATTAATAATATTTTGGTTTCATATAAAATAATTATTTATAAATTAATAAATTTAAATGATGATGTACTAATTTGTAAATTAGACCAAAATATTATTAATTATGTACAAAATTGATTTAATTCTAATTAATCTAATATCAAATTTATACAGTAGTTCTTAAATTGGACATAACTTTTCCATATGAGCTTTTATTAAAATGATTCATGATACTGTAGAAACCTTAGTAACAGCTCTTATTTTGAATTTTTTGGAAAAATTGAAGAATACAGTCAGAAACATGGCCATGCATGTCTTATAATGTATTCGTTAAATAAACAACTCTATAAAGGACACGATATATGACATTAGCATATCCTAGATGGTGTCTTTTGCTTTCTTTAAAAGAAGCTTAAGGTGTAACAATTTTAGAGAACTTCTTAAGCTTTTCACAGCATCTTGAATCATCTCAAACAAAGTTTAGATGAAAAGGTCACAAACAATATGACTACGCTCCCTTTTGTTATCGCTTTTGCAAGATTATGAGTGCTAGTGAGAGCATATGGTGTCTCAAGCACATATTTGTAGTACTACAAAAAGCAAAGTCATTCTTAGACATGAATACTAACAAAATTTTTTTTTTAGACATGAATACCAAATTTTTTTGTTTTCTTTTTCTATTATATGTTGTAATTTGTTTCAAGAAAGAGATCATTATTCGAGATTCAAAAGGAAGTACAACAGAAAAGGACATAACTTTAAAGGTCAAGAGGAAAGCTACCCGAAAGCCTAAGAAAGAAGCAAATGAATTGGGAAAAAGAAATAGAAGTTCAAACATACTAAACTTAATTCTAGTTTGAAGCTCTTCACCATTCCTCTTTTTCCTGTTCCTGTGTTCTGTAGAGAATGAAGTATGTTTTCCTTTTTCCTGTGTTCTATATAAGAAGATAAATGCTTCCCAAGCTCTACAAACTAATAGAAGTTTCTTTCTTTTTCTTTAATAAAAATAGGATCATTAGGAGGGAAAGATCATCAATGAAATTGGGATAATGGGACAATACCATCTGATCACCCTGCTTTTCGACTAATATATCTAAGATCTCATTTGGATCATAGGAATTTCCAGTGACCAAAGGGCCAAGTGAGGCAATCACCTTCTTAGGACTTCCAATCTCTTCAATTGTTGCATTAAGCTTGTTGGTCAATCCCTATTCAAGCATTTAATCTCTTAAATTCAAAAGAACTATAAAAGTTAATTTCATAACTTGAATTACCTTATAAAAGCGATAATTATTAGTATCATTGATGATGAAGTTCATTATTCTTTGCTTCATTGCCACATATGATTATGACAGAGGAAGAAATTGACTAGAAAAAATACATTATGATGCCAATCAATTAAGGATCTTTTGTCAACGTCAATGTACCCCAGTATATAAGGCTCCCCAGTTAGGAGAAGGTGATCAATATGCGCAGTCTTCACTTTATAATTTTTATAAAGAGATTATTTTCATGATTCGAACTTGTGACCTTATGGTCGCAAAGGAATAATTGGTAAAAGTTGCTTCAAGGCTCTCCCTTAATTAAGGATTTTTTTTCAATAAAAAAGAACCAAAAGTTAGACCTCTAGTTGACAATTTCTTAGGCCTAATCGTATATTACATTATGCATGTTTACTTTACAAATAACCCATAAGATGAGTTATTTGTCAATAATCATTTTTATTATAAATAACAAAATATATAATTATAAAAATATTTTAAAACAATAATTATTAATAACCATTAAATAATGATTATAATTAAATCTTTTTCTAAATGAGTTTACATTTCAAGAACTTACCAATTTTTTTCTTATTGTAAAATTTTTCAATTAGGTGATTAACTTTCCAAGACATCAGAGCATCTATATGAAAATTTTGTAAACACCTAAATGCCTACATAAACTGACTCATAACCTACAAAATTGACTCATGACCCATCATCTTCTTCTTTACAAAGATTTTAAATTTAATAAAGATTCTAATTTTTTGAAGGGGTAATTAAAAATTCTGGCAAAAAATGAAAGCTAAAATTTTAAATTGTAGTTAAACACAGGTACAATTACATCATATTACATTAAAGTAAGTTAAAAGATCTTGCTTCTGCAACTAGCTATCAAGTGTATAGTTAATTAAGGGATTAGTTTATTAACTCTAACAACCAAAAAATTAAGTAGTTTTAGAACATTGAAAATGATCATGATCATCACATGAACTATATTCTTTCAACACTTTCACCCATTTTGATATTATCATCAACTTGGGGAATTCCAAGTACAATAATTCTTTTCTAGAACTAGTGCTTCCTCCATGGTAATAATATCTCTTTAATAGTAACTCCTTTATTTTGAGGTAAGAAGGTAAAAACAAAGATGGTTATGACTATAATCTAACTAGCAAAAAAGAGGAAGATCCTAAGCTTAAATGCACAAAGGAGGGAGAGAAAGGATTGGGCAATGATGAATATAAATAGAAGGTTTATTGGTATTGTATGTTAGATTAATTTAATAATTATAAGTGTGACTCATATTACTTTATTTGATTTTAATATAAAGTGGGCCTAAAATAATGATTATTGAGCTTATAAAGGAAATTAGAATCATTAGAGTTAATTAATAAAACCCTTCTCTTTTCCTTTAGTCAAGTAACATTTACAGATATCAAAGAGATATACGTTCTTGCACCATTGAAAAGAACAAAGAAAAGGAAGAAGGCAAAAGTAGGTAAAGCATTTGTGCAGAGAAGGCATTTGCGATCAGAAAAGGATTACACATATTAAGCATGGATCAATGTTAGTATTTTTTCTTTTGTTTATAGCATAAATCTTAGAGTTTGAAAGTGTTGAATCAATTGTATCATAGATAATCTTGGGTGAATTCTATGCTTGAAATATTGCTTAGAATGTTAAAGATTAAATTTACATGTGATATCATAGTAGATTATTACACTTTGATTTGCATTAGAGTTAACCCTAGGATTCATGGTAGCGATTAATATAGATTTACGGTTATAGAAAAATTATGTATTGCTTCCACTATAATCACTCAATCTAAGCCATCTTATTTCTCGATTTTTATGAGCTGTTAATTGGGTTTAAATTAATCAATTTAACAATACCTTTGTAATAACAAGTCAGACATTGCGACAACTATAGGGTTACTGCCTTATATATGTCTATTATTAGAATAGCTATTAAGTTAGGTATTCTGAGATTGATATAAACCAATTTTAAAAACTAGTGGAATAACGTTTTCTTGCTTCTGGGGCCTACCATTAAAGGTTTATGTTGCATTAATTGTTTACTATATTTGTATGAATTCTGAAAAAGCAAAAGGATTGGTGTTAAGCACGTACATGTATTAATTATGGTTTGACCTGTTAAGTTTTAAAATGAATAAAAGTTGGAGAGAAGAGTGTGTAAAATAAAAGTTTAAAGAAAAGTTTTCGTGGGACCACCATCAAAAGTTTTTAGATTTGTGATGCATTTGTTGTTTACTGTTTGTAACTTAGAAAACAAAGGCTGTATTTCGTGGGCTCCATCCTTGAAAACTCAAGCTTAATAATTTTTTTATAAAGGAAAATTAAACCAAAATTACACAACTAGACGAGGGAAACAGATTCTCGATAAATCCTCTAAAAGGATCATGTGGCACTTGATAGGTGTAATGTCAAAACAAGTGACTCCGACATCAAAATGACCCGCATAATTGGCAAGTCAGTCAACGCATCTGTTGCTCTCTCGATATATGTGTCGATGAACAACAGTCTAGTTCCTATTGAACAGTTCATTAATGCCTAGAACTATAGAGTTAAGAGATCTAACTCGGTGATCCGGGGAAGATAGCATATCGATCACCGCTGTTTGGAATTGTAAAGAATTGATTGTTTGGAATCAGACTGAAAGTTTCTCGAAAGCATGTAAGTGTGAGGTCTTCCTTCAAAGTCTTTAGGCATAATTTGTTCAGATTAATAAAAAATGAAAATAAAAGGTTGAAGATGGTCAGTTATGTTTTGGTCCTTATAGTTTTTAGGCTATTACAATTTGTTAATAAAAAAATTATAGTTTTGTCCCTAAAAGTTTTTTAGACTTTACAACATTATCTTTCAACATTATAGTTAAATTTCAAAATTCTTTTATATTTAATTAAAAAATGTTTGTTGTATAGAAATTTGTTAGTCACCAAAGTGACCTTACTTGAAAAAATAATTAGACATTCAATTATGCGTTATTTTAATTGTTCATGTTATATGATGCTAATGAATGACATAATAGATGAACTGAACAATAGAGATTATTAATTAAAATGCTAAGAGATCACCCAAAGTAGATCATTGCTTATAATTAATAACATTAAAGAGATTTATCGACCTACTTGGTGAATATGTTTGTATATCCAAAGGTAACATGCATACTAGCTCTATTATGATTGATTATCTATCAAAGTGTGTATATATATGTTGTCAGCATAATTATGGATTAAGGATATGTGTTTAAGTATTACCGAAAGGTAAAC
>JANZXP010000194.1:4905893-4918369 GCA_027576715.1 Erythroxylum flavicans
GTTGGTATATGTAGTAATTGACATGATAGTTTGGTCAACATTGCTACTAATTGAGAATATAGACCTTTTTCTTCTTTCCAAATGGAACACTAAGGACCTAACCAACATTGTTAGGTAGTCTACTGGCTGATGGAGCATATTTCTTCAATGTATGTAGCTAACTCCTACCTTACATGTCCCTATCGCTTATAATATGTACACAAGCCTATGAAGTGCATAATGCTTTCAAAAATTCAATCTCTTTAGATGTGAGGAAAATCCTTGGCTGCTCAAGGTTATATTTATCGACTAATTCAATAAAAGTAAAGGTTTACAACCGCTATTACTTTGACACAACCTCTATTACTTTGACGCAATAATAATCTTTATCGTTTCATTTTTGGAAACAATCTTTGTGCGCATAATATTAAAATTTTTAACATTAATTTTTTAATGTTAAATTAAAATTTTAATTTGTCGCAAAAATAATTTGTTATTAAGTCTTCAGTTAACAATGTTAGTGTGATTTATTGTGTTAATAAACTTATATAAACGTGGTTGACATATAACTTATCAATGATACATCAAATTTAATTTTAAAAAATAAAAATAAAATGTTTAGCTTTAAAGTCACTATTATCTTTCCTTCTAAAATCCTTAGTAAGAGGTCTCTAATGGTATCGATATGAGCAGGCTGAAAAAACTCTACAAATAGTATAAAGAAATGTAAGTAAGAAAAGCACCTCTTCTAAAGTTTACCCCTATTTATATTATGGTTTACATCTTTTAGTAATTTAATTAAAAAATAATTCTAATTTTAATTAAGCTTTAATTATAATTATAATTAGTTCTATCCAAACACTAATTGGACCAAATAAGACATAATGTCTGACGTTAATCCTTATTTATCAAATATCTTATATTTGATCATAAAATTTTTCAAATTTTATAATCAAGTTTAACTTAATTAAATTACTTTTTTCTTTTCTCAACCATTCTATTTATGTGACTCATAAGTTCTGAAATACATTGACAAGCAATATAAATTATACCCCTAATCCACATTTAGATTTAGATAAATTAAATTTCTTTAATTTATATTTAATTTTCTAACTAAATTGTTGCTATCCATTAATCAAGATTGATTAGAAATGTCAAATCGTTTTAAATAATAAATTTATACATAATTTTTTTGTATAATTCAATCTTTTCATCATATATTGTTCACATTAAACATAAAGTATATAATTAATGTTTATCCTATTTTAGGTCAATTTTATTCATTCTCCATTATTAATAAATGATTCTTTTAGTGACATTTAAAAACTATTTTCAAGTGTCATTCTATATTGTCTAAGGATTTTTTAAATTAATACTGATTAAGAATAATGAAACATTCTTCTTAATTATTTTAGGTGATGAATCTTATATTGATTACTCAACTACTCTTGTACAGTTCATAATACATTTAATGACTACCAATTGAGCTACTATTGACTATGATAGGTCATAAATAGTTTCAAAATATAAAAATCCTTATATGAGATATTTTGGATATGTCATATTAAAGGATCATTTATACAATCATCACAATGAAATTGTTTAGACATATAAGTAATAATCTAAACATACTTCTCATATCGGCTCAATCTAATAAGCACCTACATATTTGTTTAAATATCTTAATAGTTTAGTTTATGAGATCGACTACTTCCTTCGTAAGGAAGAAATATAACATGTGTTAGTCTTTTTCACTTTATTAATGTACAGTTTTAATAAAGTAACAAATATAAATAATTTAAGGATAATATTCAAATGCAATATGACTTGAATTGTAATCTTATCATAATTTTATTTTCAAAATATATTTATTTTATAGAATTTATTTTACATGTTAGTTAATCAAATAAATATTCATAAGATATAAAATTTCGTTAAATAATTATGTCACAAGAATCACAATTAACTAATTTGTTAAAGGGCAAAAATAAATAATCTCCCACTTACATTAAGCTAATCACATTAAGTATCTTACACTAAATCTCCATATCATACTATTGCTAAGAAAATGATTTAGTGAGAGAATCTTATAAGATTCTTTATAGTGAGCATTTGCTTAAATCTCCAACTTTTATTTCAATTATCATTTATAACTAAAAAAATTGCCTAAAAAAATACTTGATTTTTTATGAGACGTTAACTCGTTCGATACGTTTAATGGCTTCAATATTTTATAATATATTAATGTTTAAAAATGTAAGAAATTATACCAAGTTCATTAAAGGACTTCCTGATCCAAATAATCATTTCTAGTTAATGAACAATATATTATGACATAGTAATTGATGCTATATTGGAACCTATCCAACCCAAAACAATATTTTTCAAATTAAAATATACGTTAACTAGGACTTCCTTCTATTAAACTAAAGTTAACATTCATATGACCTTAAACTTAAATGTCAACTTATATATAGAATAATAGATACCATTAATATTTCATAAGTATAATATATTTCAAATAATAAACATCTTTAGTAATTTATCTATATACTTGAACTAGAGCAGGTAAACGACTTGCAAATTTATCTTTATAAAACTAATTTCCAAAATTAAGTTATTATCTTTTCATATTCAATAAGAGTTATTCTTGGATTATCATATCTTCAATAATTGAACATATGAATTATTGTTTCATATAGGCGGTAAGTTATTACATACTCCTATTAAAGAAAATAAATATACCTCCACTAACCTTCTTGTAGGTATGATAAATACATAATCATTTCCAAAATAAACTATTTAAATTCATCATTAAAGTAATCTTCAACATATATTAGCTTTTTGACTATTCATCAAATGTATCACTAAAGGTACTAGTTTTATTTGAATTTACTATCATGAGATTCAAACTTACTTTAACTACTAGTCTTGAGAACTATCCTCTTACAAGTATATGGTTAAAACAAAAAAAAATTCAATAAGGTATATAAGATTATATCCAACTCTTTTGGATATCTTATAACTTTCTATTATCTAATTTAATTATAATCTCAATAGATAGTATATGTTTAAAATAAGTACCATATTTTAAAATTATTAAATTTGACTTTTTAAAAGTCTTATCATTTCATATCTAATATGGAATCTTTTTAATTAATCAAATGAAAACTATTGAGGGGAAGTTAATGTATTAGGAATAAATACAAAAGAAATAAATATTGCGTTATACAATATTTCATGTTGTATTTTCTCTTATACAAATCCATATTATTATAGAATTTAGTTGTGGAGGTATTATTTAGAAAAAGGCTCATTCCTTGTAGATAATGGAGAAAATTTAAATCTCATCATATCAATCTTATGAAAGTGTTTTGACATTCGCAATGCTTAATTTGTATTGATATTTAAATACTTTAAACTTTTCAAAAGTTCAAATCGATATTTCATTTAAACGTGTGACTATATCATATAAAGTAAATAGTAAATACAATGAAATACAAGCATTTATCCTTATATAAATTATTATTACATCTAATACATCATATGTACAAGATTTAACAATTCAATATCATAATCTTTCTTTCACCAAAGTTTGATTTGGTCATCCTTCAATCTAACAAGTTTCATAAAATTTATGATTAAAGGATACATATATACTTTTATAAAACTTTATGATCCTTATTATATTGATTTAACCAACATAGAATAAAAGAATAGTCTCAATTATCTAACTTTGTATTCTTACCACTTATGTTAAACATAAGTCTCCTTTGATCCAACATATATGAAACGTTTGTATAAACTTGAATGAACTGCTTTTACTCAACAATTTATTTCTTATCATGTCTTGAACATTGTAGTAAGGTTGGATCCAAAATTATTACCAAATACTTAAAAGCATTAGTTAGAAATATGCATGATCCCCATCATATCATGTATTGGCAAGAAACTCATGCAAGTATCTTCTTATAATGACAACTATTATCATTATTATACCATATGCCTTTAATTATAGTCCTTATTTATGCTTTTAGTATGTTAAATTAAGCGGAATAATTTCATCAAGGTATTACACCTTATAACACTACTTTATGCAACCATATGCATTATGCTATTATGGTGTTATTATCCATCTTACATATTGCATTTAAAGTTTGTGAGACATTAGTCAATTCTAAAATGTCACCACATTTTGCTATCTATATGACATTAACTGTTAGACCCCATTTTCGGAGCCCAACATTCGGACTCATCATAAGACGTGAGCGTGCGTATTTCCTTGAGGGTTATTTCTATGATCCCGTATTAGCCATATCTCACAAGAATGGTTTGCCCACGCCAGTCAATCACTGAAATCATAATTGGCTTCTTCAACACAATTGTAGCCCCAAAACTCTAGTTTAATTTGAAGCAAGAACTATCTCAAATGGAACTCTATAGAAGAAGTTATGCTTAAAAAGCCAAAGTATTTTCCTACCCCAGTCGTGCTCTCTAAACATACCCCTCGCTATCTTTCCATCAATCTTTTTCATATCGAGGCCCAACATTAAGCATGTCGTACATTTAATCACTCAATCTATCATCAAACTAAGATCATTCAAGGTCTCATTTAAGCCTAAATACATCACAAGGAAGTACCTCAACATTAGTTGGTTCAACCATCACTTAAAAGACAACTTTTTACTCCATATGCTAGTCCACGATCGTGGGGCACCTTACCACGATCGTGACAGAAACCATAACAACTGGCCACGATCGTAGGGTGAGAGCCACGATCGTGCCCTGCATTTTCTTCCTCCATTTTCACGAATTTAACATATAGGCTATCATCATTTTCACACCAAAAGTTTTAGTATTCACATCCATTTATACAACTTCATTATAAGCTTATTCAACTACCATATTGGTTGCATTAAAATCCACAAAACTCTACTCATTTGTTTCATCATCATTCACTTAATCCCATTCATTCATGAAATCTTCACTCTTTCCATGTTATATTCAAGACACCTCATGCATAGTTAATCATTTCTACTTTATTCTCCTCTTTATTCTCACCTCATTTCTATATCAATATTAACCATAAAACAAATTCATAAACTATGGTTTATCATCATACAAAAAAAAACATAATATCTATCATTCACTATCATTCCAAGTCTTTACTTCTCATTTCAAGGACATTATTTTAGTCTTTTCTTTAACTTCAAAGCTCAATCTATTTCATCACCTAACCACTTATAATCCATAGTTTTCATGCTCTCAAAAACAGAACACAACACATACATTTATTTATCAATGTTCATCAACTTTCAACACACTTTCTTACTTCATTTACACAATCAATCCATTTCAAACCTCTTTAATACAACTCATACGATATTGTTGATCATAAACATAAAAAAATAGAACAACAAACATGTCTATAAATTTATCAACGTTCTTCACTTATTCTTTACCATTTTCACTAACAATTAACCCTAATGATCATCATAAATGCTTTTATTTAACATCCCATAAAGAATAGTAGGCTACTTACTTGATTAACCCAAAGCTTCTTCAAAAATCTCCAAGAAACCCTAGCTCCAAGCATCACACGGTCATCATCATTTGAGGGTGAATAGTTTAAGTTGAGGGTGAATAGTTTAAGTTTTCTTGAGAGAGCAAGGATCTTGAAGCATAAAGTGAAAGATGATGGCAAGGTTCATGATGGTGAGAGTTAAAGGTGTCATGGGAATGAAGAAGAAGAGAGAAGAAAATCACGAAGAAGAAGAGAAGAAGAAGGCATATAACATAAATGAAAGATCATTAAAGATGGTCTTTCATTTAAGAAATATTGTGGATGGATGTGTGGCACACTTGTTACTTGCCACATGTCCTATTCCTATGGCTTCACTTGGATCCTTTTTAATAGCTAGTTCATTTGTCTCCCAATTTCTAATTCAATTGTCTCACAATTTTCAATGACACTTGTCATTAAACCCTAATACCACATATCAATTATTCTACTGCCATTTGACACTTAATTCTACTACCATTTATCAATTGTCTTGTCATTTGATATTTTTCTTAGTACAAAAATACTCATAAATATCAGAAATTCCTCAATTTTTACCAAAAATTCTAAATCAATATTATAATTCATCAAGCCAATTTCCAACTCAATTTATTCACTATTCACATCATAATCACTTTAATAAAAATCATTTATACTCAAAAAATGTCAAATGAATGTATGAACAGTTATTGTAATGTGGGCAAAACAATCAAATTTACGTATGTGTATGCCAATATTATGCATGAGTATGAACTTTCTTACTATCACCAGGCTTATAATTAGCTACTATGTTCATGTTTTAGCTCAATTTAAGCAGTTCCCTAGGTAGGAACATTGGAAGGCTGCCTTACAAGTGGTACGATACTTGGAGGGAAATTTTGGATAAGGCATTTTTTTAGTGCAAATAGTGATTTGCACTTATATGCGTATAGTGATTCCAATTACGCAAGATATCAAATAATCTAACACTCACTAGTTATTTTATTTGACTGAGTTCCTCTCCTATTTCTTAAAAGACCAAATAGCAACAGGTAATATCTCGATCCTTTGAAGAAGTTTTTGTATCGCTCAATAGCTACAACCTGCTGTGAGTTGAATTGGCTTAATGATTTACCTAAGCTGCTAGGTGTGCTATATGATGGATCAATGTATTTGTCTTATGATAGTCAATCGACCCTTCAAATTATTGCAAATTTGGTATTTCATGAATGGACAAAACATATTGATGTTGACTGCCACTTTGTTTTGATGAGATAAAATGGAGCGTTGCCACATCTTATGTTCTAACTATGAATCAATTGGTTGACATTTTAACCAAGACATTGTGACAACAACAATTTAATACTTACTTGACAAGTTTGGTATTTAGATCGCCCATATTCCAACCTGAAGAGGAGTATTAGGCGGTTATACAATGTCCACTTTAGGAATACAATGTCCACTTTAGGAACGAATTAGTTGTAAATATTTTCTAGGTGTCTTAGTACCAGTTTAAGAAGTTGATTGCTCCATTTTAGTTGTAAGATAGAAAGAAATAGTTGTATACATTGATGTACACAAAGTTGTATTGGGATCAACAAGAATCAAATTTCACACCACCAAAAACACTGTGAAAATCTCGTATCTTATACTTTATAAACATAACTAGTCTAATAACTAAAAACAATTGAAAATAAAACACTATTCTTAAATAATTGAATGAAGAGTAAACTTGTCACGTTCTGTCGTGAACTCCGATGAACACTTGTTTGATGAATAAATGATTTATTAACTGAGTTCTTATAATTTGATTTACTTTTATTTTTATATTTTGAAATTTAACATTTAACATTTAGTATTTAATATTATGTTTTAATCATATTTCATTAATTTTTATTTATTTGCAATTTTAAAATAACATTATATTAAAAATGTCAATATTATTTTATTTTTAGATAATATAAATTAATTAATTAAATTAAATTGTAACAAAATAAAAATACGATAATTAAATAATATTTTAAATAATAAATTTTAAAATATAAAACATCAAATTAAAAATCAGATCACGTGAATCTAATTCATTTAACCTTTATGCCATTTTGTGATCATATTTTCAAGTTTCTACGTTGTCTTTGACTAAAATAAGTGCTTTATACCTAATCTCGCTCGGCTTATGTGTCAAATTTTGAATTTTGTTTTTTATCTTTTTGTTAACCACACAGACTATATTTTGGCATCAAGTTAACGGCGTTCTTGGTTCACTTAAAGAAATGGTAATAAAAATTTTAATGAATATAATAAAAAATAGAAATAACTTCATGATGAAAAGTTTAAAGTAATATTTAAAAGAAAATATAAAATTATTATTTATTTAATCATAATATATTATCAATCTTCTGTTTTTTCGTTACCTACCCTTTCTTTTTTTCGATACCAACTAACCATTCTCCCTAAGCTTTTAAGTTCCAGTTTTCTGGGAGTGACCTGATAGTTGCTTTTACTCTTGTTAGAAAATTATGTTCACAAGAAAATAAATTATGTCATTGGGCACTATAACAACAACCAAGAAAGTTGCTGACATTGAAAGTGACAACTAAACCACGCTTAGGGGTTGCATAGATTCTGATGCTGAAGAAAATGTAAAAAGACCATCTAACAGTTTCCACCTTGATTTAAGGATGGAATTGCCACCGCTTTTTTTTTGGGGGGCGGCAATCCTAGATGATAATCTACAAGGACCCCATCATAAAGGATCACTTACTTTAACATATCTGCTACTTAAAGGTCGCTGCAAAGTAAGCTAAAGGTCCAACAATACAAGCATTGATGTAGGTTGCTGGTTCTGAATGACTGTAATCTGTGCGGTCATCTGGGTAACCATCATTCTCATTAGGACCACCAACAATGGCTCCAGTCAATATATTGGGATTCGGGTTCAGCGAATAGTAGTATGGTTGGAAACCAGCTTCACAGCCTATGGTCTGTGGGTGGCTTGCGAGAGATGCCACAGAAGACCCTCTGTGGTGAATTCTTTTTGGATAGTTTGGCCCAAACCCTACCATGTATGACATCTTTATTGGGTTCACTCCAAGTATGTAGTCTACCTGTAGTTTGAAGTTGGTCAGTACACAAGGACATGACTTTACGTTGGTACGTATCAGGAAATATGGAGTAAAAATAGTTGAAAGACTTGCCTGTTTCTTAGCGACGAAAATAAGGTTGTTTGGAGTGACCACTTGACTGCCACAGTTGAAGGTATGTCTAGAGGCTTTCATGTATTTGGCATAAGTGGTGAGCAAGAATGTTATTGAAGTCACATATTGGAGGTTACTCTGAGGAAGCTTGTAAATTAGCCCTCCTGCATTTTCATAACAGGCCCATATCCTTTAATATCAGTAATAGGAAAACGCAATCCAGAAATATTATGGATACTGGTCTCTACTACAATGGTGGTTCTTGCCTTGTGTGTATTTTGTAGTTGTGTAAGGGGAATTTGGTAGGATCTGACACATGAAGTTTTCAGCTTCCTGTTTGTACTTCTGAAAGTTCTGATCGTTATTCAACAATGCTCGCTGCAAAACAAGCTCTTGTGATATTAGAATCATTGTAGATACCATAGAGATTCAGACAACTGCATCTATATATTTATGATAAAATGTACCCTTGACAAGAGAACATGAGCCCCTGCATATTTGTTGTCCCAACTGAACAAATCAGGCTGGTCATCGGCTCCCAATGACTTCAAGATATTGTAGTAAGATATTTCATTGGTTGCCCTGAATAGCCAAGCTGTCCCCCAAAGCAATTCATCCTGACAAACATAATGCGTAAGTAAGAATTCTGGTTATTACCTTCTTATGTTTTTGGCCTAAATCCAGCTAGTGCTTGTCATACCTTATAACCAGAATATGAGCAATAAAAAGGGCAAACAGCTGATCCAAGTGAATCACTGTACGCCCCCTGGTACTGCAGGGCAAATTGCAACACCTTTCTGGCAGTTCTCAACAGCAAACTCGAGTATTTTGGATCGACCGCCCGAAAAACCATCGAGGCAGCTGCTAACGCCGCTGCTGTCTCCCCCGCAACGTCAGATCCAGGGCTGCTTGGTGAGACAGAGTACACCGATCTTACAGTGTCCATGTCTTCAGGTCTCTCCCAACACTTGTGATCCACGTTAGGATCACCTACACCAACATAGAGCTTGCCAGGAGTAGATGTTGCACATTTCAGGAGATAGTCGGTGGCCCAACGAATGGCAGCCCTTGCATTTGGCAATTCTGAGCCCATTCTTTTGCCATATTCAAGTGTACTCCATGAAAGCATTGTGGTGGTGAAGGCCATTGGGAAATTGAACTTCACATTGTCTCCAGCATCATAGTAGCCTCCTGTCAAATCCACCTATTCACCAAATATCAACTTATAATGTTTTAGGCATGGATTGGAGTAGAAGAATAAAACATAGAAGAAATGTTGACTAACAACATACATTGGAAAGTCGACCATCTGAGAGGCCAGAATTTGAGCGCCATCTCATTTGTTGAGAAACAGGAAGCCTTCCTGACCTCTGCCCTTGGAAGAAGAGAATGGACATAGACAATGCATCTTTGTAATTGGGATTGCCTTGGACCAAACCAAAGACCATAGAAGACAAAGTAAACACAAGGAACACAAAAGTAGCTTCCTTCCTCATTGTTATTGGTACCTTATTAGCAGCAAGTACCAATACTGAGGTTTTTGGATTGGTTTGGCTTTTATGGTTTAGATTCTACAATGACATCTCTTATATATATAGAGAGAAAGGAGCGGAAAGAGGGTCTTATCAACCAAGCGCAAATTAAGGCTTTCTCATTTAAGACTTCTTTCTTTATTGACCATTTGAGAAGATGGTAAGCTTCAAACTTCTCGTCCAAACAATTTAGGACTTGGAATGATTATAAAGTTGCCCATGCAATGTTAATGGTATTAGAAAAAGGAAGGATATGTCATATGCGTTAGTTGAAAATCATATGCACATGGGTCATCCTAAAAATGGGAATGCTGGTAAGGAATGTCAATATGGTTGCAAGTAAGGTAAGTCAATTCCTAACATTACCTCTGTAATATTTAGACATGAAGTATTTGTTCGGTAAGACGACCAAATTCCAGCATGGAAACTAATTTCTTTTCCAATTTTTATTTTTTCTAGCATAAACTTCGGAGTTAATTGTTGGTAAATTCAAATTTCATATGATTAACAACGTCTCTAATTATGCATTAACAAATCCAATAGTGCAACCAATCAACTTCTTAGGTCTTGTAACAGTAGTGTGTTTATGTCTTAGATTGTTATGAATGTTACTAACAACGATAGATAATTAATCACATTAGTATGTAACTTTTCAGTTTAATATGTGTAGAGTTGACCTAATTTATGATAAAAGATCATATATACTTGACAAATCTATATTTAGTTTCTGAGTAATTGATTAACGTAAGGTTTAGTATCTTCTATTCAACTTATGAATTTCCCTTCAGCTATTGACCTCATATTTTAAATTTGATATTATAAAATTAAAAAAATCTAGGATTATGCTATTTACAAATTAACGATTATCAAAAAACTCAACCAGGTCAGTCGGTTCAATCGTAAAAATTTTGAACCTTTCAACTTTTCTGTTCAATTTACTTTAATAACTCTTTGTTATTAAAATCTAGTCAATTTATTAATTGACCGGTCGAGTTTCATAAATTAATAAGTTTTTATAAACTAAAATAAATCAATTAATTTTCATTTAATATTCTTTTTTAATTAAACTTCAAATTCTTCAATAAGTAAGGACAATCTCTTTTAATCATATTTTAAATTCTATGATTTTATTTATTCTTTAGTTGGTTTTATGATTGTCTAATATCAGTTGAATCTTTTAAACCTTAAACATCTTGCCTTATTGGTTTAACTTTTAGTTCAGTTTTTAAAACATTGGTGAGAAAGGTTTAGGATAATAGTTGAGATATGCTAATTTATAAAAATAGGTTTAAAACCATGTTTGTTTTGTAGCTACTTGCATAAGTCATCTCCAAACAGTTTGGCCGAACTTTTTTCCAAAGAATAACAAGAAAAACTGAAGTTCTTTCAATTTAAGACGAATCTCTTACTTTCAATACATATGAAAATAGTAATTTTAATTGTACTTTTTCACTTCTAAAAAGAAAAAAATTAATTTAAACTTTCAATTTTCACTAAAAATTATTTAAAACTTTAAATTTTATCTTTATTAATTAAATTATAATAGATATATAACAATACACAATTGTCTTTCTATAATTAAAGAATTAAGAAAATATTGACATATAATTAACATAATGTAGCATTTATTTGGATTCAAAGATAATTACTTTTTTCGTAAAAAATAAGACACTTGAATGCATAATGTAGGGCCAAGTATACACTAATTGGAGAAAACAAAGAATTGGACTTGCGCAACAAAACGTTTGATGTTACGTTTTTGGTATGATTGGTGAACGGCACTATGGCAGACCGTAGCACACAAAATTTGGCATCCTTGGTCTGATAAAGAGGACTCGAACAACATCTGCCCAAATTACTGCAAAGATTGCCCTAATTCTCGGCTAGTCTGGTTTCTTTCATGTCAAATTGAATTTTGAACCCAAAAGGAAAAAGAATATATATACATATATCTAAAGAAGAAGAAGAAGAGGCGTGAATGGCGCATTTTTTAGGCCCTTGGATCGCGCAAAAGAGATCGGCGCCAATTTTCCCTTTTCTGTTTTATATACATAAAAAGACTTTAGTTACGATTCCAAATTCTTGTGTCTGAGGATCGATACTCTGTTCCCATTCTTTAGGACTAGGCTTGTTTGTTTACTAATTTTCGTTAAAACAAATTGATGCCATTGACTAACCCAAGGTTTGGACAAGTTGGGATCAAACTTCTTGATTATCAGCAAAGAGCAG
>JANZXP010000194.1:4967361-4977826 GCA_027576715.1 Erythroxylum flavicans
ATCATTATAAATTATAAATTAATCACTTACTTGTACTTTTTTCATAAAATTAATTATATGTAATATCAATAAAATAAAAAAATATATCTTTATTTATTAATAAAAATTAATAATTTATTATTTATAAAATTTAAGTGGTAAATAAAAATAAAAAATTAATGAATTTTAAGTTCTTTAAGTGAAATTGATGAAATCACGGAGTGTTTGATATCTTTTATTATATTAATTATTTATGGTTGTACTACGTAAAAGAAAAATAATTTGTGAAAATTTTTAATATAGTCTTTTGAGAATAGGAATTAAACGTGCTCAACCAATACACCGGACTCCAGTGGATGACACCGTCTAGCTTTTTGTTTTTGATCTTTTTTTGTGGTAAGCGCAACACTTTATGGTATGTGAAGTCTACGTGAAGCACAAGGCAAATCAATATGGATAATCTTAGATTTGCTTCAACATAAACGTGTCAATTCAATGTATGTGGTGGTTCAACTACTGTCTCCGTCATTCTCATTTCAATTCCAATCACTAAATAATCAACACACCCTCACAATATCAAAGCTATTCTAAGGTAACCATGTTTCTCACGTTATAGATGTTAATCGTCTAGTTGACTGCTCTTCACCAATCTGCGTACTTCAAACATAGCAGTTGGAGGCTATAACAGCAGATTTAACTTGATTATTATGATAAAACTTGGTATTTGTAACTTACAAATTGTAATGCTTCATAACTATCCTGAATGGTCTAAAGATGGAATGAAAACTAAGTGAATCACAGGAAGAATAAGAAGGCTTTAGATATATTTAATATATAATAATAAACAAAGATAACAGAACCAAACGTTCAAGAGTTTATAGTTTATACACAGCTAAACAAGCTTGTTGTTGTACAGAAAATATTTGGAAACGATTGGACTGCTACATTCACAGCAGATACATAATCACACAATAACTGCACATTCTACTTAGTTCAATCAGATACTTCATCTCAAACTCACCACTGGCCTACTTAGTTCAATCAGATATTTCATCTCAAACTCACCACTGGCCATGGATTCACACCAGCTGCTGGCAACAGAGGTCGTACAATGGGAACTCGTCTGACCACTGAAAATGCTTCATTAAAACGTGCAGCCCGACTCATGACCTGAGACACCTTCTGCAGAAAAAGATCAGATTTGAACGTCAATATTGTGAAATCACGATGACTAGATTTATGCTGCGCATGACCTCATAATCTGTTTGTTTCTAAGTTAATATACATCTCACTACTACTTTTGTTGCACGTGTTAAAAGTATAGTGTCATACAAGAAATTTCAATCAAGCAAGTCAAACTTATTTTGATTTGTCTAGTGTTCTGGTCCTAAGAAAACTAACAAACTCGATCTTCCAATGGCCACAGAAAGACAGAAGAGTCATGCTTAAGGAGACGGGTAATAAAATTTCTTCAAATAGGAAGCAAAAAACATAGGTTACACAGGAGAAAGAAAAAAGATACAGATTAGAGAAGAAACTGGACTCAATGGCCCATGTAAGGTTACGGCTTGTCCACTAATGCAAATCACCACTCCATATTGCTAGTTTGTAAATTAAAATAGAATTCATCTCTATCCTATGGCATTTGGAGTAATTGATTTCTCTTGCTGCAGAGATTCGTGCATAATATGCTATTCAAGCATCACTGTTCAGAGATGACCTTAACCTTTTTCTATTTTCATCCTTTTTACTTACCAACTTTAATTCAATTACAATCCCGATGTCCTGATGGACCTTAAAGGAGTTATTCCAGCAATTTCAAGCTAAGACCAATAATTCCTCAGAGAACTTGTCAAATGCAGAACAGAAAGCTATTAACATGAAGAGAGCCATCATTTCAGACTTACAGAATAAAGTATGAATTATAACGTGATATTTTCACATTAAAGGTCCTTTTAAAGGGGGTTCAACAAAAATTTCAGGTCAATATGAAGATTAAAACGAATAAGGAAGGCTGTGATGAGTTTAGAGAACTAGTAAATGATATCCGACTAGGTAAGAAGAAATTGGAAAAGGAGAGGAGTAATAATATAACACAACGCAGCAAACCTTACTTGCAATGCCGGTGCTATCAAATAATAGTAGTAAGAAATCTAAAGTTAAACCCAAGGTAATATCACGAAAATGAGGTCAAACTCTCAGTTTTTCAAAATCATGCTATCGGACTTCAAAATACATATTCTTGTAATAACTAACCTTATCATCCACAGCAACCTTAAGGTGCAAAGTTCGAGTCTTGTGCTTCATCTTGTACAATTTCCGTCCCAATATAACAAATCCCATTACAGCTGCTGCCATAGAGAAAGTCCAAATAGGATTGACTCTGAAAACGCAGAATTTCAACACTTCAAATGGCACCTTCCACCAAGCCACCTTCCTCTTCTCCTCCTTACCACCTGGCTGCTGCTTCTCATCAACAGCAACAACACTCAAACTACCCTCCGCCGACAAATTTCCACCATCCAACTCGTCTGAAACCGCAGCACGCTCCCTCGCCTTCCCAACATCATCAAGAACCACACCATCACCACCTGAATTGGTCCGAAACTCAGCCAAGCCCATACCTTCACTTTTAGTTTCTTCAAAACCCACTTGTCTTTTCATATTATCTTCAAAACCCAATTCACTTTTCCCCTCCATACTGCTAATTTTATCTTCAAAAGATTCAATTTTCTCTTTTTCACCCTTGTTACCCCTAATTTCACTGATCCCTTCAAAGTCCAACTCAGTTTTTGCATAACCCGAAAAGCCCAATTCCTTAATCGCATCAACCTCACTAAACTTCCGCTCTTCAGACCTATCACTCCCCGAATCAGACCAGAACTCACAAGAAATCCTCCTCTGGTACCTAAAATCTGACCCGGGATCGATCCAACTCGGATTATCCGACTCGACGGAACCCCCATCACTCGCATCAACAACAGCGGATTTGACATTTATGCCATCATTTTCAAGAGAGAAATAGTCCAATCTGATCATACTCTCAGAATCAGCCCCGATTTCTTCAAATCCCCTTGAGTTGTCCACTGAGTTGGGCGATTTCACTGCCTCAGAATCCGTGTTCACCAGGATTTCCCAGTCATGACACTCAGTTTCTCCTTCCATGCCGATGATCAAAATCACCCCAAGCCCTTTAACACCCACACACACCCTGACGAAAAGAAAAAAGAAAAAGCAGAAGAACAGAATTTCTTGTGGCTACTGGGAAGGAGAAGGGGAAGGGGAATGGCTAAAAGTGAAAGAAGAAAATTTTCTTTTTTTAATAAAAACAAAAATAAAAAATTTTGTTGCCCTCTCCCTATCCACCTTCTACGTTCCTCTTAGATTGCAATTTTATCTCCGTGAAGCTATGATTAGCAACACTAACGTGTACCGTTATCTTATGGAACCCAACATGTGATGGGTTATTAAATAGCATCTGAACCAATGGCTGCCATTTCACACGTAACGAATATCTGGGTGTATGGTAAAATGTTTCTTGTAGGGTCAGAAAATGGATAGGTACTTGGTGTCCATCCATGAGTAAACAGCTAGAATAAGAGGCACCGAAAGCTGTTCTTTGAAGTAAGTGTCAGTTTATTAACTAGAGAAATTCTTTGTGCAAAAAAAATAAATAAATAATTTCTAACTTCTTTAGATTTCCAAAAGAAAAATAATAAGAGAATGATTTTTTTTCCTCTCTTCATATATTATTTAAAGCCATAAAAATCGATTCATAGTTTAGATGGTGAGTGGTCTGAATTATCGAAACAAAAAGCATTACAAATAAGAACCAAAATTTTCCATTTTTATTTTATTCATATTTTGCCTATAAAAACATTCAGGTAATAATTCATTCATAGATTAAAAATGAAAAGAATAGTAAATATATTCGTGGATACTAATAAAAGTAATGATTAAAATATTAAATTGAAACCATAATAAATTTGAACCGGCTCACCTTCTATTTCGATTTATTTTAATAATTTTTGTTAATGGAAAATAATTGGGTTATTAATTAATCAACCGATTTTTGTAAATCGATTTAAATTGTCTCCTTTTTTAATTAAATTTAATTCTTTGGACAGACAAGTCTAATTTTGTTCTTCAAACAGCTTTTTCATCGAGACGTGGATAAAACAAAAATGGAGCTTTTTTTAACATATCCATATGAAATCATAAAATCATTTGGAAAATTAAGAATTGAATGACTTGCTTACGTTACTTATAATCTGAAGATAAAAACTAGGTTTATTGATTAAATTTTACTTTTTAATAATTATACTTTTATCATTAATTATATAGTTTCTTTATTACGTATTCAGAGCCTTAAACGAGAACACATCATCTAGTTGATATTGATTTTATTAATGATATTAATTTTTGGATCGAAGAAGAAGAATCATCGCCTGACCATGATTATACTGAACTTGAAAAGATAATTTATGAAGAAAATGCATTTATCGTGATGAATGAATAAGTTAGCTGATATCTTATTTTACATATATTTAAAAATTAAAAGTATGATATATTACTGAAAAATAATTTCATACATAACTTATTTGTAATTTATTTAAATACAATAGAAAATGTTGATGCAAATACTTTAGATAAAAGTATTGTTTATAAATTTTTAAATAGTATTGGAGAATTTAGAATTTTTAACAATGATGTAATTCAACATCCTTCTGAACTATGATTTTAATTGTTACTATTATCTTTTTTTAATATTAAATTCAATTTTAGTTTAGATTATTTGAATTATTATTAATTGATTATACATTAATAGACATTGGTGTATTCTATTTTATTTCAATAAAGCATTTTATTTTTTATGTTATATTTTTACTTATGCTTATAATTTTATTTCTTATTTATTAAATATTATTTTTATGAAGGTCCAATATCGATTGAACCTTTAAATCATAATTTTTTTTGATTTAATTTTTAGTATAATTTTTAAAGCATTAAATAAAAGTAAAATTATTTTTTCGAAGCAGGATGGTAGGTTTATGTCCCATGTAAGAATAATATTTATTTAGATAAAAGTTCATTACTTAATATGCAAAGATAACCTTATTCATGTATTCTAAAAAAAGTAAAAAATAATTTATTAATAATTTGAGGAGGCTAATGAGTGTGATAAGTATAATATAGTATCAACTTAAAACAATATAAATATGTAGTTTTTATATTTGGTTATAGTATCGGTCATTACCATTTCTTTCAGTTGGTACCAATCAGTATCGAATGATATCAGAAATACTGTTATACTAAGACTAAAATAAAAATTTATAAAAATTGAAGGACTAAAAAAAATATTAACCTTAAAGTTGCTCTTGCTCATCTCTCCTCCTAAATCTCCTTATAGAGCTACCTTCAACTCTCTATCATGTTATCCCTTCCTGTTGTTGCTCGTCTCCTCGTCCAATATCAATCTTCAAGACTTAGTCTAGGTTCTTCACCTTGTTAAAACCATAGTTAAAGATGTTGACAATAGGACAAGAAGAATCTAGAAGCTAGAGAGAAAGAGAGACCGAATTAGACAGATGAGAAAAGAAAAAAGAACAAGGAGGGATATGAAGAATTATGTTATTCCATCGTACCCAAACACAAAGGAACACATGGTTATATATCACCACAAATATATAAAACTAAAATAAAAGCTTTTATGCTGCGTCACATAGGATTTTAAAAAAATGTCATATAGGCTGCTAATAAAAAACAACTTAAATCTAATAGCAGCAACATAGATGTTTAATTTCCTAAGCCCTGTATTATCTAATGTAATAGCATGCTTGACAATACCCGCCCCTTAATTATTTTCCTAAAAAATGAAAGGCTAGAAACTTGTTTTGGATAAAAGTCTCATCCTCTAAGTGGCTTCAGTAGGAGATAAACCAACTCAGTAAACCAAAACCTGAGCCACTAGTAAATATTTGCGCTCATCCAAACGCCTATCCAAACACCCGTCTAAGATAGAACACGTGCCTAACTTCTTTTTGAGAAGGGAAACATGAAACATATGGCGAATAGATGATCCCAAAGGTAATTTAACATGGTAAGCCACACTTCCCATGCACTCTAGAAATTTGAAGGGTCCATAATACTTCACTGTAAGCTTAAATGACTTTTGAATTGCAATTGAAGTTGGCCAATATGGCTGGAATTCAAGATAAACCCAGTTCCTTACTGTTAACACACATTCAAAGCAACGTTTATCATGTCGAGTCTTCATATAGTTCTTAATATGCACCAGTTGGTCCTTAAGTAATTGTTTAAAATCAGTTGTCTATTCTTTAAGAGATCTTCTCTGGCAGAACAAGTAGGACTAAAATCTTGTGTTATTAGAATGTGCAAGGAAGGGAAACTATATAAAATTTTAAAGGGAGTTAATTTGAGTGTTGTATAATGGTTTGTATTATATCACCACTCTGCCAAAAAATCCATTGAAATTGTTGTGAAGGGTGAGTCAAACATGCTATGTAAATAAGTCTCCAAGCAATTATTAAGGCATTTTGTTTGACCATTTGTCTACGGATGATATGATGTGTAGAGATTCAGAGCTGCACTTAAAGAACAGGAAAATCATAATCAGTTAGCTAGAGTTAAATGGAATAGTTGTTACTAAAAGACACTAGTGAACACCTTGTCACGATCGATAGTAATGCTAGTGGGTAAACCATGAAGCTTATACATTGAATCCAAAAAGGCCTTAGTCATAGTAAGTGTTGTATAAGGGTGAGAGAATCCTATAAAATGAGCAGATTTGGAAAGACAATTAACTACCACCATAATCATTGATTTGCCTTCATTTATAAGAAACCGTTCAATGAAATCCATATTGATGTGATGAAAAATGCGATCTGATAATGGCAATGGTTAAAGAAGGCTCATATAAGCACAAGTCTCATATTTATAGTGTTGACATGTATCATATTCCTTGAACCAAGTTTCAACATCCTTTTATATTGAAGGTCAATAAAATAATGAATGTAATCATTGAAAAGTATCCATATTGCTCGAGTGTTCACCTAGTGGAGAATTATGAAAATTGCAAAATAGGTGTTTTCTTAATTCATTTTCATCACCAACTACTATCTTCCCATAGTGCTTCAAAATCATTTTGGTTAATGTAAACTCACTTTGGGTTAAAGAGTGAAAAGCTAATTAAAATACAAAGGCAACTATTATTTATCTCCTTCATAGCTCTCAATTACCTCCATCATCCAATTTAGTGTGGCTAACAAACTGTATTCTCCTCTTTCACACTTGTTACCTTTATTTCTTCATAAGAATGAGGAATACAAGATAAAGCATCTGCAATGACACTCTTGTATCCTTTCTTATACTAAATTGAATAGTTGAGGAATTTAGACATTGCTTTATTTTGAAGATGGGTTACATTGCTTTATTTTGAAGATGGGTTATAAGTTTTAATTGCTGCAAGTATTTAAAACTATTATGGTCTGTCTTGATCACAAAGTGGGTTCCCTCCGAGTAATGTCTCTATTTAGTGACTGCTAAGAGTACTGCCAATATCTCCCTCTCATAGATGGATCAACATTGTTGCCTCTCATAGAAATAGCAACTTTTACCGTAGTAAAAGCTTTCTATACATCAGGGGATCATGTAAAGATATATTTCTTTAGTATTTTGGTTAAAGGACTACTAGTTGCCCTATAATTCTTAACAAAATTCCTATAATATTCCATTAACTCGAGAAATCCCCTTAATTCTTCAACCAAAGAAGGAGTTGCTTATGAAAGCATTGCATCCACTTTCTTTGAATTAATAGATACTTCTTCTTTTGAAATTATGTACCACAAGTCTTCTATCTATGATTGCCCAAAGGAATATTTTGAAAACTTATCAAATAGCTGGTTTTCTCGGAACATTAAAAAAGTAGCTTGTAAATAATCAATATGTGCCTCCACAGTTGTATTAAAAACTATAATATCATCAAAGAACACTAAGATAAACTTGCATAAATAGGATGGAAGATGTGATTCATGAGTGATTGAAATGTTACCAGAGTGATAAATAATTCGAATGGCATGATAGTGAACCTAAAATCGTCATTGTGAGTTCGAAAGGATATTCTATAAATGTCTTCTTCTATTTAGATATGGTGGTACCACACTCTAATATCTAACTTAGAGAAAATCACTGCTCCATGTAATTCATCAAGAAAGTCAACAATGGTGGTATAGGGAACTTATCCTTGATGGTCAAATCATTAAGTTTCCTACAATCAATGCAAAACTACAAAGTTCCTTCCTTCTTAACAAGCAATATTAGAGAAGCAAAAGGACTATAACTAGGGCAAATAATTGAACATTTAAGCATGTCTTTAAAAATTTGCTCAACGACTGCTTTTTGTTGATAAGGAAATTAATATAACCGCAAGTTAATAGGCTTTGCATCAGGTTTCAGCGGTATCTTGTTATCAAAAGCATGCATTAAAGGTAATGTTTTTTACTTCCTAGAATATCTTCAAACTCCTTCAACAATGGCTTGATGGTTGGTAACAATATTGGTGACTTCTCTAAAGCCCCCTTAAAAGGAAAAAATAAGCAAAGAATTATGGCAACCTTTACTAATTTTTTTTGTAACCTTGCGTGTTAACAAACCCAATTGACCCTTGTCTATATCAACCTTAGCCTTAACTTCATTCTTATATACTTAAATTATCAACCCATTTTATAAATCAAATGTCACAAGGCTTACCATTAACATCCAATCAACTTTAGACACCAAATCACACACCCCTTAATTCCAGTACCATGTAATCCACCATGAATTTATGGCCTTGCATCACCTATTAAAATGTCATATACTTTTCTTTATTGCCCAAAATTTTCCTATTCTCCATTGTTATCATCAAAGGAGCTACTGAAATAATTTCAATACCCTATTTCTTCCTCCATTTAGCATCTTTAAAATTATGAGAGCTGCCACTATCTAAGACTATTCATATAGGAATTTTGCCTCCATCAAAGAATCCCACCAACCTAAAAGTGTTATGTGAAGAATACCTTTAAGTTGTTGTCATTAACAATTCCCCCTTACTAAACATAATTTCCTCATCTTCCTCCATTACCTGATAACCCATATTTCCTTCATCTACTACCATTTCTTTACCATTCCTATCAACCTGAATACCTTTTTTAATAATTATGATTAGGTGAATACTTGTCCCTACACCTAAAGTAAAGCACATTAGCACGCCTATGCAATGTTAACTTCTATTTTCATCGGCATCCTTTATTTGACCTTACCTTTTCCTATTAGACTCACCCTTTCCACATATTGTCTCACCAAGCTTATATTCCAACCGCTTTGGAATAGCCTTGTCTTAGAGCAATTATTGACTTCCCCCTTAGTAACTAGTACTATAACTTCTTATGCTCCATCTTTATCTTCTAATTAGTGGTACAAAATATTGCTCATAAAGGGTGTCCAACTTCATTACTTGCATAGGAGTTATAGGCTTCCCCATTTTCACTAATGTTTTAAGATCTTTGTTAAGACCACCAATGAAACTTGATATAAAATAAAACTCTTGTAAATGTGGATTGGTGGCCAGCATCAAGGACTTGAGCTCTTTATACCTCTCTAAATATTCAGCTACAATACTAGTTTGACAAATTTTATTAAATTCATTAATAATATTAGTAATAGTTTGATGGTGAAACCTCAAATACATAGCCAACTTAAAGTTCTCCCAAGTAGGAGTTTTCCTCGCCTGCAATCTAACTATCAAACCATACTTCGTATTTATCATCTATATACATCATAGCTAGTTCTACTTTACTCTCTTTAGGAATTTGATAAATTCTAAAATACTTATTGTATTTTCTTATCCATGATCTTAGGTTTATTCCTAAGAAATAAGGAAAATTGATCTTTGGAGTGAAGGTATCTCTAAATTTAATATTTTTCCACTTTAATATGCATCAATCTTTTACCACAATCCATAGGTTTTGGTGTGGGGAGTATAGCCTAGTTAGTTTGGCTCAGTGTTCCCTATTACCCTATAGGCTTCTTATCTTTAGCCAACAACATGTTCTACTTCATTAGTTCTATAGGCTGGTCCATTTTTTGGTCTCGTTATGATAACTGCGCGTCCATTCTTTTCTCATGCTGACCCAAATTAGCTTGTACCTCAAGTATGGTTAATGTGAAGTTGGAGAAATTTGATGCAACAACAATAATAAAGTGATTAAAGAAATTAAAGTTTGTACTAATCTGGGTTTAAAGGAGGATAAAGAACTAGTTGAGAAGGTAGCTATCCTGTAGTGCTGAAATAAGGGCCACAAAAAATAAAGTGAATGTCATTATAGAGAAAATAAAAGCTATTGGAGAAACTATAATTATGGAGTGATGGCTTCTGCATTTGCTCATTTTTCATTAGTTCAATTTTGATAGTTTTAGTAAGATCGAA
>JANZXP010000194.1:4987970-5008406 GCA_027576715.1 Erythroxylum flavicans
CCATCGGGGTGTGCCACTTCACAAATGCCTCTAGTGCTTCATCCTTAGTCTTCAAGAGATATATCCAGCATTTCCTTGACCTGTCATCAATAACAGATATGAAATACCTCTTTCCTCCCAAAGTTTGAGTCTGAGCTGGCCCCCATAGGTTACTATGAGCATATTCCATACTTCCGGTAGCTCTTTTTGCAATCCTTGGGAAAGGGGTTCTTAATGTTTCCCTAGAATACATCCCTCACAGAACTCAGTCTTCTTCACAGTTATGTTTTGCAGCAGTCCCTATTGCTTTAGGTATTTGAGGCTTTTATTTCCTGCATGTCCTAGTCTTGCATACCACAGAATAGTTGAGTTTAGCTCCTTTTCCTTTATTGTTAGGTTAATTTCTGTAGTGCCTACAACAAAGTATAATCCCCCCTTTCAATTGCCCTTATGACCACCTTACCATCCTTGATGATTTCTCTTAAACCATCTTTGGACCTAATCTTGTATCCTTGCTTGTCAAAGATACTTTCCGATAAAAGATTTCTTCGAACTCCAGGGACATATCTCACATTTCTCAATGTTCACCTTTTTCCATCATGCATCTTGAAGGAAACATTGCCAATGCCTTAGATATCTTGCTTCCCTACATTTACCATTCTTACTTTGGCTGTCAGGTTCTCAAAAGAGGAGAACCATTCCCTGTGGGGAGTCACATGCATTGTACAGCCTGAGTCCATAATTTATTTTGTTGACAACTCCATTGAGTCAGCTGTCATGGAAAGTATCTTATCTTCATTGGATTCTTTAAGCTTCTCAACATTTTCAGCATCACCTTTCTGTGCCTCTTTATCCTTCTTCTTCTTCTTGCAATCCTTGACAAAGTGTCCTACTTTGTCACAGCAATAGCATTTTTTAACTTTAGCTTTATTCTTTTTCTTATCATCATCATTCTTGTTATGTTTGCCTTTTCCCTTAGATTTTTGTCCACCACCTTTCTTTGAACCATTTGGTGCAAACTTGTTTTTTGATCTATTATCTAAGAATATCACCTTTGGTTCTTTCTTGAAATGATTATTGTCTATCACTTCCTCCATCAAAGAATCAAGAACCCTCTTCACTATTAGAGCATTACCATTAGCTTGCTTGACCACCTTTCTAAATCCATTGTATTCTTGTGGAAGTGACTTCAAAATCACCACTGCTCGGTATTCTTCTGAAATTTTCTCCCCTGTTGCTTCAAGATCCTAAATTAGTTTAAAGAAATAATCCAGGTTGTCTTCTATGGTTACTGTTGTATTCATTCTGAAATTTGCAACATTGTGCAGCAAGGTCATCTTGTGTGGTAGGCAACGTTTAGAGTAGATCTCATCTAATTTTTCCCATAATAGCTTTGCAGTATTGCAATCTTTTACTTTTCTGATGACAATCGGTAAAAGATGCAACATTAGCTTACAGTGTGCCAATCTTGCCTTCTTCAGATTCTTCACAGGATCTGTCTCATCATCGTAGGTAGCATCTATGGCTCTAAAGCATTCGTAGGATTCAAGCAGGGCTTGCATCTGTAATTTCCAGATTGCAAAATACTCCTTTCCAGTGAACACTTCCATCTCTTTTCCCACCATTTAGTCGGTTCCTGGTAAAGATCAAGAGCTCTTGATCTTCCTTCTTGATGGATTCTTAATTTGTGAATAGGGCTATGGTCAGAGACCTAGATACTCTGACACCAGTCTGTTAGGATTTTTGTGTGATTTTTTTGTTTCTTTGATAACAACACTGATGATGGTTAATGACTTGAACTTGTTTTTGCAGAAATTAAAGGTTGCTGAAAAATAAAGAAGAAGTAGAAGTTTGCTTGGTTCGATAGCACAAAGCTATCTACGTCCAAGGGTCAATCTCACACTGAGGTTTTTACTAGCTTCAAGAAGAGAATAATACAAAGATTATGTGTTTTACAAACACCTGCAGAGTTCCTCACAACTCCCTAGTACCCTTTGATAAGTACTCTAGCACTCTCTCTATTTTTCTCTCTTGTAGAATCAGATAATTGTGTACATGTACAAGCTGAAAAAAATGTATAATTTAACTTCTGGTCATATATATATACTAGTCTTTGTTGTGATGCATGTATCATTCACGTGTTCCTTAAAAACCTCAGCTTTGCTCCTTATGATTTACGCCTATCAGACCTTGCCTTTTATGTTTTAAATGAAGTGTTATGTTTTTGACCATGATCTGCATGTCTCCTATGTGCTGCTCACGTATTGTGACTTATCCCTCCTTATGCTATGCATTTTGTCATTCATCAGATTACTTTAATTTTTTCCTTCTTTCTTCAACTTCTCCATAATCTTCTCCTTCACTACACACACGCACCCATCTTGTCCGAAAAAATGCCCAATTCTTTGTCTTTGATTGACGAGTTTGTGTGAGGGTTTGTGGAGAATAAGTGATTTCCATCACACAATGTTATTCAAGTAAACAAAGATATAACTCACAAACTATGCAAAGCAAATGCATGTTATAAAGGAAGTAAAACGTGTTATAGTTGTTGATTTTATGTCTTATAGGGTGATACATGATTTTGTATAACAATATCCACATATAACATCACTTATATTCAAGTTTAGTAGCTTAAAAAAGGAAAATGAATACATAAGAAAAAGATCAAAAGAAATTTCATCTTATTCCATTTCTCCTAAAATAAAAAATAACCAATTATAAATTATGAATGTAGACAAACACACACAAATTCAAGGCCTATTCAATATGCCATTACAATTGCAAAGTTAAATAAATATTGAAATAACATTAACATATGTCGAGAAACATTTTGAAAGAATTTGTTACAAAAACCATACACTCATAAATAATGCAACTTTCGATAATTTATTTTTATTTTGAATATCTATTTCTATATTAACCTTATAACCTTTTTATTTTGAACAAAGTAATTAGTGCTATCTAATTGATTTTCAATTATAGGGATGATTGCTATAGTGGTAGCTGTTTCTTATTGTTTTTGCCTGAGTCATTATTTAGTTCTAATTCCATTTTTCTGTTGAGATTTTTACTTTTTGTTTTTGAATTTGGTTTTTTAAAATAAAATTTAAACCTTTGTTAATGTTAATATCAATATAGTAATACTTTTTTATTATTGATAATAATTAAACATTCAATAAGATTTAGTGTAAACTAAATTTACGAAATAATTAAATAATTTATTTTAAATATATATAATATAATATAATATTAATAAATAACTAATGAAATAAGTAAATTTTTTGTTAAATATTATTTTAAAAATAATATCTATTTATTAATATTTATTTTAATTATTAAAATAAATGTAATTATTTTGGATTAAATATTTGATATTTAAACGTTTTTATTTCATAAATAACTATTCAAAAGTATGTGTTTTAAAGATAGTTTAAATTTAAAATATATTTATTCAATAAATATTTAATTTACTTTCTTATTTTAAAAGAATATGCCAAACTCTGAAATAATTTATAACAATAAACTAACATAATTTCAATTACTAAAATTATATTAATCATATTTTATTTATAATTGATATTGGTTAATTAAATAGTATATATTAGTTAATAATAAAATTAGATTTAAAATAAAAATAGAAAGTTAAATCTAAAATTTTATGATTTTCATAAGTTATGAAGCAAGAAGAAAATTAAATAAAAAATATAAACCAAAAACTCAATCAAATAATTTTTTCTAAATTTGAAGATGAAAATAGAAAAAAAAGTAGAGGTTATTAATGAAGACTGAATTTATAGTAAAACTTGTGACATGATCTTAACTTGATAAGCTTATAAAAATAAATGCTAAATAGGTTAGGGGTGTTTCTAGTAGAGATCTCTAACGTTTAAGTTAATAAGCTGAATGGTGCTAAGCATACAGATAAATTACTAATTGTGCTTAATGGAAGTAGTTATTAGAACTTACCTTAATATGTCTCCTTTGTACAGGCAATCCTTTGTTGATATATAATTAAACTATGACTATCCTTAGTAGAATTAAATATAACCTCTACTATGCAATTTAGTATTTGATTAGGACTTTTACTCCTCTCATGGTTTAATCCTACTTTAATTGAACTTACCTTTCTTGGATAATTGGACTTCTATATGGGCCTAAAGTAGGTAAGCTTATAAAAGATTAGTAAGCATGTTGAATTAACTCCAACTCGATCCATAAATTCATTAGGTTATATCATTTTCCCCCTTTTTTTGTTGAAACTTGGGTTTCTGAAAATGAAACTCCTAATACTTAGGTATGTAGGAATGGTGGCTTAATCATAATACCCTTCAAACCACTCTAAAGTCACTTGTTAATTGGTTAACAATGAACAATACAAGTATGTGAAAAGTAAGTAGAGTATAATCTAAGAAAGTTCCTCAAACACCAAAGCCAGGTCATCTGACACCTACAAGTCCAATTTTGTTATATTGACAATCATATTCAACAGCTACACTATGCCTTTCATATGCAAACCTATCTTTTATAAACCTAGATATAGTTGATGCATTTGGTCAGCCTGATTCTACTCAAACTGAGGAGCCTAATAAGTTTCCTAATGTTGAAGGGGAAGCTTAGGTCACTGTTCTTACTAGTGAAGTATCACCTAACCCTAACGATTCTAACTCTATCTATTAATATACTCCTCTACTTCTAGGTACTTGGTTCCTCTTCATTATCATTTTTTATTCCCCCTATATGCAAGGATGTAGATATATAGATGCTTTGACATGTTTAACCCATTTGTTGTTTTAATTTATGAAAAATTAAAATTGTTTATAGTTTGCAATTTTGTTTTTATGAATGAATAGTTATCATGATGCATATTCAAATTTCTTATTAGTCATGTGGAGTTTAGCTCCAATGCTTTTATTATTTTAAAAAAATAAGTTTGATAGGAATATAGGTTTAGCTTAAACATCCTAACCGATTTTTAATGAAAAATAAATTTGAAATGCATGTGGAGTCTAGCTTTAATGCCTTAATTAAATTTTGAATGAAAATGAATACGACAAACATGTAGAGTCTAGCTTTATTGCCTTAAACAATTTATAACAAAAAATACTTTTGAAAGGCATATAAAATCTAACTTCAATCCCTTAATTCAATGAGAATAAAATTAACAAGCATGTAGAGTCCAAATCTAATGCCCTAATAAAACCTTTTGAAAATGTGGACCTAATGACCACAAAGATGTTGAGTTTAGCTCTAATGCTTTAACAAATTCTTTAAAATTTTGAACTTGACGATCACAAGGATGTGTACTTGATGGTCATAAAGATGTGGTGGACCTGATGATAGTAGGGATGTTGACTTAACGACTACAAGGATACAGACCTGATGACTATAGGGATATGAATATGAACATTGTATGGATATAGATTATAGCTCCATTTCCTTAACAAAATTATTAGAATTTATAACCTGATCATTGTAAGGTTGTAGACCTAACGTACGTCGAGATGTGGAGTTTAACTCCAATTCCTTAACAAAATTGTTAGAATTTTGAACATGACAAACACTAGGATATAGACTTAATAATAAGTATGTGGAGTATAGGGCCAATTCCTTAAATAAATTGTTAGAATTTTAACCTAGATGATCACAGAGACGAAAACCTTACAACAATAAGGATGTGGAGTATAAATTCAATTCCTCAACAAACTTATTAGAAATTCAGACCTAATGATTATATGGATGTGGACCTAAAAATGTAGGTATGTGGAGTCTAACTCTAATTCTTTAACAAAATTGTTAAGAATTTTGAACATGAATATCACGTGGACGTGGACTTGACAATTGCATGGATATGAAGTATAACTCCAATTGCCTTAATGTTGTTTGGTTGGACAACTTTTATGTAATATCAGTAAAACAATTCCCTAGATTAAACCATAAGCATTTCCTTTTGACATGCTCCTATACAATATTTTTGAAAGGGCACGTGAAGAAAATATGGTCTCTTGTTTCTATGTGCATTCGATGCGTAGGACAATTCTTGTCAGCTTGTAGGTAAGGTAGTTTGTTAGAGGTTTTGAGCTTATTTTGTATTGCAAACCATAAATTGAAAGAGATTATTGGAGTTAATGCTTTACTCCAAACAATTTTATACCAGTCAACCTTGGGGCATCTTCTTCTCAAGAGATATTTGGTCGTTTTGTTAGTTAATGTGTGTACAGGATGGCCCTTCTAATAGAATGTGTTAGGAAAATTTAGATTGGGGTGATATGCAGGTTGTAGATATCTTAGTCTTTGAGGGAGCTGCTAGGAGTTTTCATTAATAACTGAGGATAATCTGGTGTAAAGTGAAGAGACAGTTAGGATCTTTAGGGTGTAGAGAAACTGCAAAAGTGGTTTGTGACCCAACTAAGGATGGAAGTCTTGGCCCAACCCAGCCCGACTTTGTTCCAAGTTAGTCTCGGCCCATGGCCCAAAGGAAAGGTGCAAAATGATGTCATTTTTCAAATTCTTTTTAAAAAAAGTATAGACGGCTAGGGCCGAATCACGGATCAACAGCCACCAGCTTATCGAGCTCTGGGCTGCTCTACCCATTGTCATCCCTAGACCTGACCAATTGTGGAACCAAAAATTGGTTAACCTACCATTCCCAACTCTGCTTGTAACATCAATTTGCACAATGTCTCTCAATGTAAGTATTTGATTAAGGAAATGTGAGTGTGAGGAAATCTTGCTAATTTGCCATATACTTTTGCCTTAAAGAAAGTATGAATGTAGCCATTCGATCCATAATGAGCTTTTTTCGATCTCTACCGAAGTATTTTGAGAATCATTGGTTAGTGTTTTTAGCAATGAAATAATCAGTCCACCATCATATTTGGGGGGGCAAATGTTAGTCTGTTTCACCTTAGCTGCACCTTTTAAACCATTCAGATGACTCTATAGGAAGTTCTTGAGCAATCTTTTGATAGCTTTGATGATGTTTTGGGATAGGAATATGTGTGAACTCCAATATATATGCAAAGAATTGAGCACTAACTTTATAAGTTGTAACTTACCCATATAGGATAAAGATTTGTTGACCCAAAAGTTGATCCTTCTTTGAATTTTTTCAGTGAGAGGTGAGCATTCGACAAAGTTCAGCCTCCTTATTGTGATAGGGAGTCCCAAACACACAAGTGGAGGACATTTGAAATGCATTCCAGTAGTTTGTGTGATGAGTGGTTCTAGAGTGTTGACACTTTTGGAAATGAGAAAATGATTTTTGTTTAATTGATCTACAGTCCCGAAAAGCATTTGAATTTAACAAGTGCCCATATAAATGTTTGAATATAGTCCAACTTAGCCTTACAAAATAGAAGGAGATCATCTTCAAAACAAAGGTTAGTTAAACCAATCTTTTTACATTTTGAGTGGTGCTTGAATTTGGAGTTCAGAAGCACTTTTTGGTTGATGATTGAGTTAAGAGTTTCCATATAAAGAATGAAGAGATAGGGGATAGGGGATCCCCTTATCTAAGACCTCTAGTAGCCTTGAAGAATTTGGATAGACTTTTATTGATCATCATTGATAATGTAGTAGAGGAGATGCATTTCCTTAACCATTTAATGAAGATTTCAGGGAACTTGTAAGTATGTAGAAAAATCCCAACTTACACTGTCGAATGCCTTGTGAAAATCTATTTTCATTGTGCAGTTGGGAGAGAAGTTAGTTATAGAGTATCCCTTTAGTAGTTCTTGAATAATAAGAACATTGTCGCCAATGTGACTGTCACTTATAAAAGCACTTTGATTCTCACTAATCAAAGGGGTTATTGCTTTCTTCAATCTAGTTACTAGGATTTTAGAGATAATTTTGTAAAGGAAGTTAGTGCAAACTATAGGTATAAACTCTCCAAAGTTGGAGGGATTAGGACCTTCTAGAATTAAGCAGAGAAAAGTTCTATTGATTTCCTTGAGGATACTCCCTATGTGAAGAATTCATAGGCTGTCTTTTTCACAAATTTCCCAGTGATTTTCTAGGATTTTTCAAAAAATAATCATTGAAGCCATCAGAACCATCCATTTCAAATACAACTCTCTATTTCATTATCATTAACAGTTTTGGTTAAAAAAGCCAAATCTCGAGGAGAAACTTGCTTCAAAGGAAGATTGCACAGATCATTGAGTGAAGCAGTTGAAGGACTTGGTGTGCCAAGGATGGAATCAAAATACCTTATTGGTTCCAGTTTTATTTCTTAATTTTTCTGAAGTGTGGATCCCTGTTGGGAAGTGATTGAGTTAATTTTGATGTGGTTTTTCCTTACTAAAATAGATTTGAAGAAGAAGCTAGTACATTTATCACCATTTTTGAGCCAATTCACTCTAGCTCTTTGTTATAGCAAAGAATGGTGATTTTTTATAGCTTGCATGTGTTTAGAAAGAGCTAGCTTCTCGATATCCCACAACATTTGATCATCAGGTTTCGAGGCCATCTTAGTTTGAATGTCTTCAAGTTCCAATCTGGTAGAGTTAACAATGGATAAGGTGGATCCTTTCGATGATTGTAACAATTTGAACTCATTTTTTAATGATTTTTAGCTTTTTTTACATAGTTGAATCTCTTGGTCCCCACAAAATGGTAGTCTACCCCCTTTTTGCAAGCTTCAGAGAAACCTGATTAATTGATAAGTTAGTTGTTGAATCTGAAAGGGTGATGCGTGATATTTTTATGAAACAAATTATCAACTATAATTGGGGTGTAATATGAGAATAAGGGGTCTTTGAATTTGGCTACGCTATTAGGAAATTAGTTTAACCATAAATCATTGACTAGTGCAAGATCCAGCTTCTTCCTGATATACTAGTTTGAGTTCTGATTATTGGACCAAGTAAATATTTGTCCCACAAATTTGAGATCCATCACCCTTAACTCCTGAACATATTCTTTGAAGTCAGATGAGTAGTTCTTTAAGTTGCAATGTCCCTGAGCTTCTAAAATATGGAGGATTGAGATGAAATTCCCGTATATCTTCCACAATTTTGTGATGCTACTGTTGACAGTTTTGAGGTTGCCCTTTTCAGATTCCAATAATCTGAGCTTGAACAGGTTTCCTAAGTCTCTGACAACTACACTTCATGTAGTTCTCTTGATTGCTCTTCTCGGCTGCTATTTTCTAGGGTTATTTCTAAAATTTTCTTGGGTTAATGTAGGGAAGTTAGTGCCGGTGAGAAGGAAAGAAAGTGGTTCGTGGATTTTATGAAGAGTGTTTTCGGGTTTTCATTGGGAGAGTATTTTAGGTTTTTTGGGTTATATGGGGAAAGTGGCGTTTTAGAGCTGGATATCGAGTGTTGGAGCGTGGGGATCTAAGTTGTTTGGTCAGAAATCTAGAAAGGGGGAAGTTTGGAGAGACATCGGAAAGAAGTTCAAGTAATCCAACCTTTATTAGGTATTTTAATTAGTCTTTAATTATGACTTTAACTCATCATATGATTAGATCTTACTTAATTATACTGTCCCTTCTTTAAGTAATTAGATCTCTTACGTAGGGGTGAAACAATTAAGTTTGTACAGGGATGGTAGTCTTGACCCGGTTCAGCCCGACTCGACTTTGGCCTAGGTTGGTCGGGTTATGGACCAAGATTGCTTGACCCGAAGGAAAGGTACAAAACAACATCCTATCTACACTTTTTCTAAAATCGGGCTACGGACCAAGATTGCTTGACTCGAAGGAAAGGTGCAAAACAACATCCCATCTACACTTTTTCTAAAAATTTTTGGCAAAATGCCGTCATTTTGCCAAAACTTTTTAGAAAAAATGTAGATGGGTAGAGTTGGTTAGTTTGTGGTTTGGTTGGGCTATAGGACGAATCAGGCTCGAGTTGCGCCTAACCCGACCCATTATCATCCCTAAGTTTGTAAAAGATTTATAGACCTACTAAATTAACTTTAACCTAATTTGCATACTTATTAGGTGTGTATCATCAACTTCGACTAAGGATGGCAACTGGGCTAACCCTGGCCCGACCCAAAGTCAACAAACTAGGCCTGGGTTGATAAACTTTAGGCTAGGCTTGGGTTTGATCCAAGACTCGACCCTTATAAGCAAAACGATGTCGTCTTGTATTTTTGATTTTAAAAAAGTTCTGGCTAGGCTGAGTCAAAATTGAGCTAGTCAAGTCAAACTTAGGCTTGGGTTAAGATGCCTTAGTCCTTATTGAACCTCGGGCTAGGTCGGGCCCATTGCCATACCTAACTTCGGCCCAATTTATATACTCATTATAAGTGTATCGATTGTACCTTACGAGATTTGATGAGTTATTTAAATGTATTCTAATGAATTGATTTTGAGAATTTCATAAATATAAATATGTATGTCATTAAGTTAAAAAGTCATACAAATAAATTATGAAATAATAAATTTTTATCAAATTCTTTGAATTATTTATATTTAACTTTTAAAATTTAAGGAGTTATTTATATAAATTAAATTAAATTTTATTAAACAACATTGAATAGAAACTATCAATGATATTCAATAATGTATTATAGTATATAATTAAAACCAAACAAAAGTCAAAATGATTAAAATAACAATAGAAATTATATTAGATATTTTGTTTATTTGTCAATATTTTCTGAATACGTGTTTGGTTTAGTGCTGGTTTGCTACTTGTAGCGCCACTTTGTTTCACTGTTGTGCGTTTCTGGGCTAAGTTTGGTGGGCGATGGCGTTCTCCATTACTAAAACTTCTTGTTCTTCTTCTTTCTGTTCCGACGCATCGTCTCAACATCAAAACCGCAAGATTTTTGCCTCGCATTCTTCTTCGTTGTCTCTTATTTCTCGCTCTGCTTTTTACAGGTTTCTTTTTGTCTTTTGTATTTAGAACGTGTTGCTTGTTTTCTGTTCGATTTCCGAGAAAATGAAGATGCAATGAAAAGGATTCTGACTTGTTGGGATTTGTTTTTGTATTGTGTGAAAGAGTTTAGGACGTTGTTGGTTGTGACAGGAACGACGCAGTGTTTTTTTTTTTTTTGGATTAAGACTAGCATTTCAATCTTTGTAACTATTAATAGAGGCATTCATTTCATTTCAACCTTTATAGCTATGAATTCTCGAGATAATGGGTGCTCTTTATTACTTTGGATTATGATGGGGCGAGTTGGCTCAGGAAAAAAAAAAAGGAAGAAAGGGTAGAACTTTAGTAGCTGAAGTTTCTAACTTTTGAAGGAGAGTTTCATGTGTTTTTTGTATTTCGAATTTTCATCTTGGGCTTTTATGTCTAGAGCATACTTAGTTTGCTTTATGTCGATATTTTCCAAGCCTCTTTTTTCTACCTTTTACGATTAAAATGTATTTGATTCCTCTATTACTCTTTTGAAATATAAGTGGGACTTTGTCCCACATCAAAAGAATATATGACCTTGAGCATGCATATTAACTTACCGAGTTACTCTTCTTAGTACCAATTGGTTTTAAGACAGAGCCTTATTTGAGTGTGTATGTGCTCAGTTTATTTAGGCCCAATCATATAAAATTTAACATGGTATCAGAGCAGGTTGCTCTTGAGTTATACGTCACCACTTCGTCACGATAGACTGTGACACGTGTTGGGCAGTAAATTAGCCCATACGTGAGGGGGGCTTGTTGAAATATAAGTGGAACTTTGTCCCTTATCGAAAGAATATATGGCTTTGAGCATGCATATAAACCTAACGAGTTACTCCTCTTAGTACCAATTGGTTTTATGATGGAATCTCATTTGAGCTTATATGTGCTCCGTTTATTTTGGCCCAATCATATACAATTTAACACACTCTGATTTCGCATGCTAAGCTGAATTGTGTAAGGAAGTTCTTTTTTATTTGTATCAGATCGGGCTTTGTTTCTAGGCGGGGGAAGAAGTGTTCTTTGCTCACTCATGTCTGTTCATCTATTAAAGGTTGATTATCTGCTCAATTTGGCATCTAATTTTTATTCAATCTTCTTTGATATTGTTTTGACTTATATGGATTATTTATGTTTTCGTTTAGCTGTTTTACTTGATGAGTACAAGGAAAACCTTTCCCTCCCGAAAGGTTACTCGTGGTCGGTGCATAAGTTTGGTGGTACTTGTGTGGGAAGCTCTGACAGAATCAAGAATGTAGCCGATGTAATTGTTAATGATGGTTCTGAAGGGAAATTGGTGATTGTGTCAGCAATGTCAAAGGTGACAGACATGATGTATGATCTCATAAACAAGGCACAATCACGGGATGATTCCTGTATATCTGCTGCTGATGCTATTTTCGAAAAGCACAGATTAACAGCAGTGGAACTTCTGGACGGTGATGAGCTTGATACCTTTTTGTCCAGTTTACATGATGATATCAATAACCTCAAAGCCATGCTTCGAGCTATATACATAGGTCAACATACTTACTCTCTCTGTCCATGCAGCTTAGTTATGGACAGACTCCTTTATTTCATGTCTTCTGTGTATGCATACACTCCAAGATTTTAGTACGGTTTCTGTCTCGACTTATGTTCTTTCTGGTTGAGGTTTTTTAAGACCAATGCTGTATTGATTACCTCTTTTCTCTTGATATAAGAATTTGCGCACATGCATCTAACAATTATATCTTAAAGTATATTTACAGACACACACAAACGCAATCCTTGTCATGTTCCATTGTGAACCTCAGCTTTTATTCTCGTTGGGTTTTCTGATGCTCTTTCTAATTTTTTTCATGTTCTTTTATGATTACAAAAATAGGATTTTGTTCAAGGAAATAAACATATAAGTTCTGCTTCTTGAACCAATTAAGGAATATTACAGTAAATGGATGAATGTAAGTTTTGGCATTTTTAGGTATACCTGGTGGCTGAAATGCTTGACGTCCTTTCCACAACGACTTTCAAATGGGTGCATTTAAAAAATGTCTCTCCTTTTGTTTTCCTTCTTTCTTCTGTCTTTTTTTTTTGAAAGTCATTTTTCCTTCTTCATTGATGCTCATATGAATATAAGACACAGGTCAATTTTGCTTGTCACATTTGGTTTTTGTTGCTCCTTAATAACTTTTGTTCTTGATTAACTGCAGCTGGTCATGCCACAGAGTCCTTTACCGATTTTGTTGTTGGACATGGAGAGTTATGGTCTGCACAGATGTTATCATTTGTTGTTAAAAAGGTCTAGTGTCGATTTGCTCAATGTTATGACAACTGCCTTCTAATTGTAACTTTTTCCTTATATCTGAAGTAGTTGCATTCTTCTGCAGAGGGGGTTAGATTGCAAATGGATGGATACCAGGGAGGTACTGATTGTAAATCCTACCAGTTCCAATCAAGTTGATCCTGATTTTGTGGGATCTGAGAGAAGACTTGAAGAATGGTTCTCAAGAAATCCATCAAGGACAGTGGTTGCTACTGGCTTCATAGCTAGTACACCTAAGAATATCCCCACAACTTTGAAGCGGGATGGAAGTGACTTCTCTGCAGCTATAATGGGTGCTCTGCTAAAAGCTAGACAGGTTACCATCTGGACTGATGTTGATGGAGTCTATAGTGCTGACCCCAGAAAAGGTTTGTGCTTGGATTTACTGGGTGATGTAGAACTTTTCCGTGAAAGGATCTGCTTCTTCTGTATGCTTTTCTTACAAAGTCACTCTAATTCTAGGGATTTCTCTCATTGAAATTCTGAGAGGAAATTAATTAAGTGTTTAGTGTTGTTCTAAGAAATATCTTTTCCCTAACCTTCCTTTTTTTCGCAGTTAGTGAAGCTGTGATACTGAGGACATTGTCTTATCAAGAAGCCTGGGAAATGGTGAACTTCATGACACTTCTTATACTGGTCAATGTTGCTTCTTTTTGTCCCTAACGTGGAATTCATGTGAATATTTAGTCATACTTTGGGGCCAACGTTCTACATCCACGTACAATTATACCTGTGATGAGGTATGACATTCCAATTGTGATAAGGAACATCTTCAACCTCTCTGCGCCTGGAACAATGATCTGTGGTTCCGCTACTGATGACAATGAAGATACCCAGGAATTGGCATCCCCTGTAAAAGGTTTTGCAACAATAGACAATTTGGCTCTTGTGAATGTTGAAGGGTGAGCTATTATGTGATTATTTGATTATTTGTTCTTATATCAATTCGTTGGTGTAGAATTTTCAATATTTTGTTTTTCTTGGCAGAACTGGAATGGCTGGCGTTCCTGGTACAGCTAGTGCTATTTTTGGAGCTGTAAAAGATGTGGGAGCTAATGTCATTATGATATCCCAGGTTTTGAGTCCTCTAATCTTAATTTTCCTGGATTCCTAAATAGCAGTGAAACTTAGCGTTTGTATTTATGTAGGCTAGTAGTGAGCATTCAGTGTGCTTTGCTGTTCCTGAAAAGGAAGTAAATGCTGTAGCAGAAGCTTTGCAATCTAGATTTCGTCAAGCTCTAGATGCTGGGCGCCTTTCTCAGGTGATCTTGGTTATTTTAATCTTATACTTCATAGTTCACAGTTTTCCTACCAAGGAGTAAGAGTCTGTGAAACTTAGTTCCCCAGAATTTCCAAGCTTATGAAATAACTTAGGAGATATAGATATATTTATCTAGTTTGGAAACTCGTATGTTAGTTCCTTTCTCTATCTAACGTTTCAAAAATTTCCAGGTTGCAGTCATTCCAAATTGTAGTATTTTGGCTGCAGTTGGTCAGCAAATGGCTAGTACTCCTGGAGTGAGTGCTACTCTTTTCAGTGCTCTGGCTAAGGTAAGGACACACGTATATGTACCTATGTGTAAAAGTATATATGGTTGAAGTGTCTTTAGATTTCATGCGTCTTTTTGTTTTTATATCTTAGTTTGTGCTTTTTCTATATGATGAAGATTTGAGGAATTTTTGAAATGCAGGCAAATATCAATATTCGAGCCATAGCTCAAGGTTGCTCTGAGTACAATATTACAGTTGTTTTGCAGCGCGAAGACTGTATAAGGGCTCTACGAGCAGTTCATTCAAGGTGCTATCTCTCGAAAACAACAATAGCCATGGGAATTATTGGACCTGGATTGATTGGTGGCACATTACTTGACCAACTAAGGGATCAGGTGCATTGTTATGTTAGATGTTCCCTTGATTAATGGATTTACATGTTTGGTCGGCAATAGACAGAAAAGAGTTTGGGCATGAAGGGATAGGGAAGTTTGGTCCTTATGTAATGGTCTTCTTCTATGTTATTACTCTGGATAGTCCTTCAATTGGAATGCAATTTTTACGGTTTCTTCCTTCCATTAATAGTGCTCTGGTGAGATAATATCTTTTGGAGTTCCACACACATTACATTACTTATGGTAAATAAGGAGTCACTTGAGATAGCATGTAACAGCGTGTGGGTCATTCCTATTTTCATTTGAGCTACAAATGTTCATGTTTCCATCTGATATGTTGAGTTCTGTATTTGTTATACGTCCGATCCATAATATCTTAAAAATCAAACTTAATTTAATGGTTAGGACTGTAAGTCCTGGTGTTTACTTTTGGCACACAGCATCTGACTTTGGGACATCTTTGTAGTCCTTTTCCTGTTGCTTTATGAAAGAATGCGTTCTACTTGGATCTCATCAACATATACCCTTTATTTAAAATTATCTAGAAGTTATGAGGTTAGTATCAGTCTTAACATCACCTTAATGTAAAGTTATCTAGATGTCTATAAACTTTATTGAGATTAGTGTCATTCTTAACATGCCCTTTATAATGTGTGATGATTATTTATCCTTCTTCATAACCATGATCAGCATAACTTCTCTGCTTTTCTATTTTTTTTGCTTGTTTACGTGAAAATTCATGGGATTCTGAAATTTTTGGACAGGCGGCAGTCCTGAAGGAAGAATTTAATATTGATTTGCGTGTAATGGGAATCACTGGATCAAGAACAATGCTTTTGAGTGACATGTACGCCCCTAAAGACCTATATGAACTTCCTTACTGTTAACTTTTCATATTTGGAATCATTTGGAAAGATAGTGTCTGCTTTTCTCTCTGTTAAAGAATTGTACCATACTCATTCAAAAGAAAGACAAGGAAAGGTTATAGATAGAGGTCTCATAAAACTTCTAGCGGTTACACTAAGTATGATGCTCACTGATGAGCAGATAAATTTTGGTGCCCTTATTTGCAAAATGAAATATTCACCTTGAATGAAGTCAAGATGTTGCAATGCCATTGTTAAAGAATTATTCAATCTTTTTCTTATTGTTCAATATGGACCATAACTAGCTTTTATTAATTCTGAATGCTTATGGGAACAAGTCTCTGCTCCTTCCCTTTGGAAAGTTTCTTTTCATATTTTCCTACCATAGCAGTATGGGAACTTGGTCCTATGTTGTCATATCTGTCCTTTCTACTTCCTCCCATCTCTTATTTCGAGCCAGAGTATCTGCACATTTGTGGACTTTGAATTGCTTACTGAAAGAACGAGTAACGTAAAATTAAAAATCGACCTCTTTTCTGCCCCTTTTAGCAGGTTATTTATGAATTGGAAAATTAAGATACCATGAACTATGCTGGCTTCAGTTAATGGAGTACATAGAATGGGGAAGGTCGATCCATGAGTGTCTCAAAAGCATGTTATTGAACCTTAAGTCATTTGTTTTTCATGATATTATTTAATGAACAGGTTTGAAACTGGGAGTCACCATTTCTTTCCACAAATGCCCTTATTTTTTCCTTTTGTTTGGATCTGCAAATGGAAATCAATTGTTGTTCATTTTGTTGGGCTTTATAATAGTGTCAAGCTAAGAGCCAATCTGGTCCAGAGTAACATTACTTTGAACGAGGACAGGTTTTGCTGACATAGCCCAGATTTACAGTTAGTGATGGCATCTCTTCCTTCATTAGGCATCTCTTCTGTCGCTATAAAAAATTGTGAAAAGAAATCTGTACATCGAGGTTTGTGCTGCAGGATTTCCAATGAGTTTTGGTAGATAGAAAGGCATAACTATTGTAGGGCATGATCTTCAATGTGGGTGAATTCAATCATTCACATATATGCTGTAGTGCCATTTTAATTGTTTGTTGTTTACAAACAGACATCAGTTCATATCTGTTACAGCCATACTGTTGAATGAGTTAATGCCTTAGTGTTCTTCATGGTATATAGAGGGATCGATTTGCTGAACTGGAGACAACTTTTGAAAGAGAAAGGGGAAGTGGCTGACCTGGAGAAATTTACTCTACATGTCCATGGAAATAATTTTATTCCAAATATTGCCATGGTAGATTGTACAGCAGATACCAACGTGGCAAGCTGTTACTATGATTGGTTGCGAAGAGGAATTCACATCATCACCCCAAACAAAAAAGCAAACTCTGGTCCACTTGATCAGGTAATCTGAACTTGTATGTAATGTTATGCACATTCTGTGAAGTTTTTGCTTGAGCTAGTTCTTCATTTCCTTTGGTAGTTTGTTGACTTGATTTCATCACATACAGAATTGGGTTTACCTTGCTATTGCTGCACATTATTTTTGTAATGAAAATTCATATGGTTTCTATACTTTCAATTCATATAGGTAACCAAAGTTATGGTTGCAGCTTTTTGTCAAAGTGAAGTTATTATTGCTTCACTTTTTGTTGCTTTTTTGCTACACATTCTGCCTAGCATGTATCTCATGGGTCTTTGACCTTGATTTTTCTATTGTTTGTCCATGGTTTTCGAGCAGAAAAAAATTACTATAAAGTAAGCTAGTAATAATCTTAGAATGATGATAGAAGTTGCTCCTTTGTATAGCAGAAAGATGGGTAGTCAGAAAAATAGTGGTTAAGCTTTTTATATATACATCTGTCTAGCTATGTATAAAGTAGAATTGTCACACCAGATTTTAACATGTAGCAGCTCTACAAATTTATTCATTGTTTATAGTATATATAAGATCCTTTCAATTAAGTCTATGTCACACTAGATTTGGACATGTGACAGCTATAAAAATTTATTAATTATTTATAATTTATGTAACATTCTTTCGATTGAATATTTCATATATTCTTTTAATTCTATATAAAATCATATAGTAAATGTCTCTTAAATTGTTAAACTAAAATATTGGTTAAGAAATTAAACACTAACCAATCTTTGGAATTCGTTATTATATTCAATCAATTTTAACTTATAACTTATATATATATATATATATATAAAGGACATTTAAAAAAGATACATTATCTATTTTGCCACTTGAACTATGTACATGTTAACTAATTGATGTCATATCAATTCTATTCAATTAACTTCTGTAACTCTTAGGATTCCTTGTTCTAATCTTCTAACTCTTTTAATATTCCACTTATCAACTTTATCTTTAGTAATTATATTATAACATTAATTATTGGTGATTCTTCGTTATTATGAAGATGTTAAAACATTAAAAACTATCTTTCATATTCATTCTTTCTTTATATAGTTTGGAGATGATTTATTCAAACTTATACTAAATACTACTCAATTCCAATTGACTTATATTTTATTTAAGGTAATTTTCTTACTATACTACTTCTCTTTCTTTTTCCTTAGGTTTTTAGTTGCATCTTCGTATTTTAATTTAAAGAAGGATTGTTTTTTAAAAAGAAATAAGAGTTAGAGTAGTCAATTTGAAAAGATTATCCTCTATCCATATTTGGATATAGTAAATAAAGTAATTCTTCATTTTTATTTTTTAAGCTATTCAGGGATGTAAGACCTTTAAAGAGTACACAAACATTCAAGTGATTCTTAATTAAGGCTTTTTGAAAAGCATTAGCATTTCTATATTTCAAAGGTATATGATGGAAATCTCATGCTTCTAAAAGTTCTAACATGCTAATTGTGTTTTATCTTCAAGTAAAGTGTGGGATATTAATCCGTCACTTTACAAAGTATTACAAATTTATAACTTTTGGATTAAAAAAAATTGTATTACAATTCATGAGTTTTGGGTTTCGATAAGAATATATGAGTTATATTAGTTAACTTCTTTAAATTAGGGATGAAATAATCTTCCATCTTAAGTTTTAGAGTTATTTTGATTTTAATTTTTCTAAGTTAAGATTTGAGTACTCAACATTTAATTCATTTTTCAGTTTTTCATTTTAAGTTTTTAAATGACAATTTTATGAATAAAGGTAAATTGGTATTGTAAAGAAGAGAGAAAAGGTGTTTTGGTTGATTTTTCTGAAACGAGGTATAACTACATATATATACTAATTAATCAACTAGTTAGGACTCTACTAAATGGAATTCCTATAGTCAAGCCTTGGGATCTTGTATTAGCTCCGCAGTCTAATCTACAACTTATACAATCTGTAGCACTATCCCTTGAGTTGGAGCATAGATATCAATCTCAACAGGTTTAGTTTGTTTATGAAATACAAGATTAAAAGTAATATGTAGAGCAACTTGGCTATCACACCATAACTTTGCTGGTGTTGAGATTCTAAGACTAATTTCAGTTAAGAGCTGATATATTCACATTATCTCACACACTAATTGTGCTATAGCTTTATATTCAGATTCTACACTAGAACTTGACATAATATTTTGCCTTTTGTTGTTCCATAAAACTGAATTTACTCCAACAAAGACATAGTAGCTAGTAATGGATTTTCAGTCAATCCTAGAACTTGTCTAATCTGCATTTAAGAAACAATCGATGTTAGTATGTCCATGATTTTTACACAGTATCCCTTGTTAAGGAGCCCCCTTTTAGTATCATAGAATTTGTTCTAGAACAACCCAATGATGAACGGTTGAGGAAGATATGAATTGAGTTATAATACTGACAAAATATGCAATATCAGACGAGTTAATGTAAGATAAACTTTTCAAACAATCTTTATACTTGGGATTTTCAAATCTCTATCTTTGGTGAGTTAAATTAGGAAGCATTAGAACACTGCATGGCTTAGTCCCTAATTTTTCAGTCTCAATTCATAGGTCCAGTACATATTTCTTTTGAGATAAGAAAATTGGAGGTTAACTCATGCAATACTCTAATGCTTCCTAATTTACAACTCACCAAAGTTTACGTCTTTTTCTTTGTTATATATAGAATTATATATCTTTAAATTAAAATTTGTTTACAAATTATTTTTTATGTCAAAAAAACAAAAAACAAAAAACAAATCAATAATGTTACAAACATAAAGCTGTAATCATGTAACAAATAAATAGAGGAAGATAAGTTTTCATATCTATTAAATTTTATTTAACTATGCATCTTACAGATTATATGAGTTGTAGATTAGATTGTGTAGCTATGACAAAGTTCCAAGACTTGATTATAGGAATTCCATTTAGTTAGTTACCTAATTAGAAGTTTATTAATTAGTATACATAAATTTATATATTGTGAATCAGAGCTTATTTGCTCTATATCTCTTTTATTAGAGACTGTAGTATATATATACATGAATAGGTTTACAGAATAGGATAGAAAAATCTGTACAGATATGGAAATATAATCCTAGGATA
>JANZXP010000194.1:5039216-5060830 GCA_027576715.1 Erythroxylum flavicans
TATACGTGTTCTTCATCACCTTCACCCTAATTCTTCCCATTTCATAATCTCTCACTACCAAAATCACCAAAGCAAAAGATGAACCTATCCACACTTCTCATGTACTGCTCGAAATTTTATAAAAAAAGTTTCAAGGTCCATTATACACAATGTCTTTCTTCATAGCCATATCAAAGTACCCATTTATATGGCTCAATCTCCTTATTTTACTAACCCTATCATCCTTACTATGCCTGTCATTTTCAAAAAGCTCTTTATAACCTTTAACAAGCTCTATGTGCTTGGTTTCATCGCTTAAGTCAAAAACTTATAAAACTTCATTTCACTCCTTTTAAATCAAGCACTTCTCTTTTTATTCACTCTACCCCACTTACACTCTTGTTATGTGAATGATATCTTAGTTACAGATTTTTTACAAACCTTTATCTCTTCACTTATCTATGACTTTATCACCACTTTCTCAATTAAAAATCTTCACACTCTACATTACTTCCTTGGTATTGAAGCCACCTCCAGCTCTTGTGGCCTTTTTCTTACCAAAATCAAATGCACTACGGACCTTCTCACCCATACTAACATTGATCCTCCGAACATGTTCTGACATCTATGACTCTTACTCTACATCTCTTTAAGAATCATGATACACTATTATCTTATCTCATGAATATTATAGCACTATTGGTACACTTCAATCCCTTTATCTATAATGTTCTGAGGACTCTTGGAGATTGGAACATTGTAGATTAATTGTTAATTTACAGTGTTCATAACCTAAGAGAAGAAGAGTTATCATCAAACCTCTAAAACAACATTGTTTTACCTGGTGTAAAATGATAATGTTTCATATTAAAATCATACGTTGGATCAAGTTTTAGAAAAGACTTGGATTCAGACTATCAAGCTAGAGTCCGACTTGAATCTCAAATTTTTTTTAACATTAAAATCAAATCCAACCCAAAACTTAAAATTAAAAAATAAAAGTTCGAACTTGATATAAAGCCCTGTCAAATCAAAACGGGTCTTTTGACTTCAAGCCAAATCAAGCTGGTTTTTTTTCCATTTCTACCAATAATAGATATGCACCTTACATTAAATAATTTATTTAATTTATTACCTATATATACATATATGTCCAAGTTATGAAATTTTTAAACAAAATACAAGAATTGAATTATTGTATAAATTTAGAAGTTAAAAGATATACAATTATAGCCAATTGTTAAAGTATTATAGTGAGAGAAGTAGAGCTTCTCTCTAAACACAACTTTATTCCATGCAAGCCATGTTTTACTCCTGTTATGATCAACTCTGTGTTCCAGAGTTCTAGTCTTCTCCATATCTTTATTCATGCCTCTTACCCTTGTCCTTCGCCCACCCTCCCTTTAATTTGGCTAGTTCTAAATTTCTCCTTGGTTGGAATTATAATTAGTTCTACAAGATCATCACTGGTTACAGCTTGAGTTGTGGACTCTTAATCCTTCATATTTCCTTTTCCTCCTATTCCTTTCCTTCCCTTTTTTGTTTAAACCCCCAATTCTATCACTCTTCTCACTTTTCTGGTTTCTCCTTTCCTTTCCTTTCTGGAATACGCCTTCCTTAGATATGGATCCAAGAAAATTTTCAACCCTTACACTTCTGGCCACAACCTTGAGTCTCCCTTCCCTTTGTTCAATTTCCAAAACTTTTTCTCTTACTACCCTTACAAGTTCTCCTTTACTAGAGATTAATGTTAAAGTTCATAATGAGGCCCCACCTTAAACCACTCCTTTTATTAAAAAGCAAGATTAGACTTTCCTTTTTTAATGTGAAGACTGCCTCATTTAACCCTACTGTAAAAAAAATTGGTCACAGCTCATAGGTGACCATTCCCTAACTACTGAAATCCACTTTTCCCTCTTTCTTCCCCTAATGACAAACTAATAGTAAGTCCACCGACACATATTCTTCAAGAAGGGGCTGAGAAGTGGGATGCCATATTATTAGGTTTTTTCCCTAAAAAGAAGGCCCTCTTTTCTAACTTTCAATATCTAGGTTAAGACATATTAGAAAGCCTTTGTCTTATAAGAAGTGTTGATTGTAGAGGAAAACTTCTTTATATTTAGCTGTGACTCCTCTTCTTAGGCTCATAAGCTCTTAGAGGCAGGTTTATGCACTTCAATTCTAGGTCCATTTCCTACCAAAATGAAAACCAAGACTGAAGATTGATAATCTGAAACAAAAACATGTTCCCCTATGGTTAAATATCCATAGTAATCCACTGAAATATTGGACAACTAATGGGTTATGTCATCTATCTAACTATACAGGGAAGTCACTTGTGCATCAACCTATTGTAATTACTATGTCAAACTAAATTATATAAACAAATGTGTCTTAGTGGATATTAATCAATAGCTCCGTGAGTGAATTTCAATAATAAGGATAGATAAGGAAGGTAACCTATTTGAGGACCAATTTTATGTGTCATATGCTTAGAGGCCAAATGGTAACAAAAAGCAGGAAAAATTGAAGCCAACAGGCATAGGTTTTTAATGGGGTTCCATCATGAGTTATGCCAACTTACTGTTAATCAAGAGGACAATTTGGTACATGTGGAAAAAAATGTTCAGATAAGTCTGAATCTGCTAATAAGAAAGGGGAGTGCATCAAGAATGGATCTAAACAGGATAGCCTAGGTAACCTCACTCACCAAGATGATAGCAAGGGATCTACTATAACTGTGGTAAAAAATGTTCAAACAAATCCATCTGGTCCAGAGGAAGACAAAAATCTTCCTATGAAGGATCCTACCAATAATCAGTTATTAAAATAGTTAAAAAAAACAAGAGAAGGACATTGGGCTCAAAAGTTTATCAGAAAGGAAGTTTGGTAGGAAGGTTAAAGCTTGCATTAATCATACCCTTCTAGCTTAGAATATTAGAGGTTTTAATAGTCATATAAAGCAATCAGCAATTTTATATTTTCTTAATAATTCACACCCTTATATAGTAAGGCTTTTCAAAACAAAGCTAATGAAAAACAGATGCAGGAACTTGGTTTTTTTTTAAGAAAGGATGAGGAATAATAACTAATCACAAAGACGATTACTATGATAGAATTATAGTAGCTTTTGATCAAGAAAAACTTAAGGTTCTCAATTAGTCTAACTCTAAACATCATATTTATATGAGAATAAAACTGAACACATAATAGAACACCTTCTTTATCGTATGATTTTATGCCTCCAATAATGTAAATTAGAGGAATATACTGTGGAATAGCTTATTATCTTAAGTACTACTATTAATTGCCCTAGGTATGTCAATAGGCCTGGGCCCGACCTGGGTCACCCTCGGCCCGGCCTAGCCCATCCTCGGTCATGGTGGGCCGCAGGCCGACTCATGGCCCGATCCGATCAGGATGGGCCAACCTACGGCCTAGCACATCAACGAGCTACCCAGCCCGTGGCCCTCCCTATGGCCCCCTGGGCCATGAGAGGCCAGGTTAAGCCAACCCGTCTATTAATTTTTAAATAAAAAATCAAAATGACGTCGTTTTAATCAAATCAACGTCGTTTTAAGAAAAGTGAGCAGGCCATAGGCCGGGCCATGCCGATCTGTGGCCCACATAGGGAGACTATGATCGACCCGTGGCCTGTCCATGGCCTGGCCAACTTAGGCCAAAAATTGGCCGGATCGGGCCATAATTGCCATCCCTAAACTGCCCTTGGATATTGTCGTTGCACTTTAACTCTATATTATACCCATATGAGGCAGAGGGGAACATCAATATGAGAAGTTATTATGGAGATCTAAAGGAATGCGTAATCAAGCTTCACTTAGCTTATTTGAAAATGAATGGATGTTTCTTTACATGGTGAAACAAATAGGACGATAACTTATTTATTTGGAAGAAGTTAGATAAAGCCTTAGTTAATGAGAAATGGATACTGGAATTTTAAGCCAGTATAACTATCTTTCTTAACCCATTAATCTTAAACTACTATTTTATACTTATCAAGTTATTTCAAGGAAGCAAAAAGAAATACATTCAATTCAGATTTAATAACCACTTAGTAGCATATAAGGGATTTGAAATGTTATTCTGACAAGGCTAGATGTGGACATACTGTTAGTGTATGCCCCACGAACCAATCATAGAATGTATTGTAATTTATAAGTTGTGATTCAGGTAATGTAGAACTTCGACCTTATTTAATATTAGGTAGTTATAATGTCTTGCTAAAGACCACTTTAACTTTTGGGCCTAAAAGAAGCTTGGGCCTACTACTAATATTAAATATACCTATAGGGTCGCACATTAAGAGACTAAACATTCATTGGGCTTTAATAGGTTTTGGGTTTTTGGGCCTTAGGGTTTTACCATATATATAGATGTATAGTATGACTTAAGTTGAGTAAGACTCATCTACCTAAAAAAAAGAAATCCTGTGTCGTCGTCCTCCTCAAGTGATATAGAGAAAGAGGTCTCAAGAGTGATGCTAGCATACCACAAGTGTTTTTTTAGGTCTCGCGAGGGTGTGGATACCAGTAAAGGCGCAACATTTGATGTGCTCTTCTAACACTACGAGTTTTTTGCTATTTCCACTATGAAAGGTATAATCTGATATGGATTTGATTTCAATGTTCACATGGGTCTTAGTGTTTCGGATTTGCAAATGATGGTAAATATTATTACATGTTGATAGTCTAAAAAGCTTACACATACAGGGGCATAAGATGTTCATTTTTTATAGAAAGATGTAGCTTATTAAGAATGGGCTTAAGAAGTTAAATGGAAACAATTACGACAACAATATAAAGGCCGTGGAGGACACCAAGAGGGAGACAAATGCATTAAATTCTTTTTTAAAATTTGTGTTGGCAAGTTCTAATGCCAATAAAATAGTTTCTTTGAACAATGATAAGGGTTAAATCAATAGTAACTAACAAGGAATGTTAATAGAAGCTCACCATCATTTCTCTAGAGCTTATGACACCAATGATGCAATTTCATGCTCTGGTACCCTTTTAAAAGAGATCATTAATGAAAAAATATATCAACAGGAGAAAGATTTCTTAAGCTCCCTCTTTATCAGACGATGTAAAGAAAGCAGTGTTTGAACTACACCTAAACAAGGCACCTGGACCAGATATATTAAATACTTATTTTTTCAAAAATCTTGGAACCTAATTAAGGAACTGGTGATTGATGATGTGTTGAAATTTTTCTAAGGGAATTGAATAAGACTTTTATCTATTTTACCCTTAAGGTACTTTCCCCTAATTCCTTAAAGGATTTCAGGCCATTTTCCTATTGCAACACCATGTACAAGATTGTTTTCAAATTACTTACCATCAAACTTAAAGCATTGGTTCCTAATTATATTCGCCCATCATAAGGAGATTTTATTAAAAAGAAAACTATAGGATAATATTCTCCTAGTGTAAGAATTCCTCCAAAGTTACAATAGGAAAGTTTTTGTCAAGAATTATGCTTTAAAGATATATTTTCACAAAGCCTTTGATATTATAGACTAGTCTTTCATCCTGAACTCTCTTACAACTTTTGTCTTTGTATATTTATGAGTTGGATTAAACAGTGCATCATAACTATCTCATATTATGTTCTTATTAATGTGGAGCCTACCAAGATGGTGAAAAGTGCTAAAGGAACTAAATATTGAACTTGTCATTTACTGATGATCTAATTATTTTTTTCTAAGGCTAATCTCTACTCTCTTTAGGCTATAATGAACACTTTGAATACTTTTAAAAACATCTTAAGACTATCTATCAACAAAAACAAAAACAAAAACAAAAACAAAAACTCCCCTTTGCTTTCCTCAGGGAGCCTTAATTAAATAAAATGGTTCTCTATAATAACAAGATTGAAGGTAAGGAAACCTCCAATTACCTATTTAGGGATCCCAATCACTTCTAAAAAGCTAAATCAAACTGAATTTTCTCCATTTATGGAAAAGTTGCAAAGAAGAGTTAATAATTGGTGTAACCACTCCCTTTCATTTGCAAGAAGAATCAAACCTCTAAACTTAGTCTTAAACAGTCTACATATATATATCGGGCTACTCACTTATTCTTACCTAAGAATGTCATAAGAACCCTATAGAGGATAATGAGGAATCTTTTATGGTCAAGTAAAAATATAAAACACACTCTAGCCAAGGTTAAGTGGAAAGATCTCTGTTCCCCCACAGAAGAAGGGGCATATGGATCAATTTTATTTAGGCCAAACAGTGCTAGATTTGAAGTGTTTATAAAGACAAAGAGGCTCTACGAATCTGCTAGTTACATGTTTATAATATTGGGAATGGGAATTGGTGGTTTATCCAGCCTAAATATAATCCATCTTGGACCTTACATACTTTGTTAAAACTAAGGAAGAAATTGAGAAACCAGTTCTACATCATCCTAGGGGATGGAAATTCTACATTTTTTGCATCTTTAATGGATTGAATGGGGCATACTATACTCTATTTATGAGCTACATTCCTCGAGAAGCATTATACCTAAATATGCCTAAAAAAACAGACCCTAAGAGGTTATAGGGTCCAAATGGAGCAACTACCTAGGAGCACCATCCTAGAACACATCCTAAATCACAGATTGGAGGACAGTAAGAGCGATAGACTATGCTGGAGAGGGAACTTAATTGGGGTTTACACTGATAGTTCATGCAGAAAGTTGCTCAAAAGATCAAATAGTAAGGGGAATTGAGGAAGAAGATTGGAGAATTAATTGTAATGCACCCACTACATTTGAATTAAACCATATTTCTCATTTTTAATTATTAATACACCTTTAATTTCTAAAAATAAAGATATAAAATGACATAAATAAACCATATTCCTCATTTTTAATTATTAATATACCTTTAATTCCTCAAAAAGATATAAAATGACATAAATAAACCATATTCCTCTTTTTTAATTATTAATATAAATTTAATTTCTAAAAAAGATATAAAATGACATAAATAAAAGAATAACGTTGAATTTGTAGAATTGTTTTGTATAATATATCAAAATTTAAACCCAAATTAGGCTTTCACAATTTTAAATATTTATATGTAAATCCTTTAATTATAATAAAATTCCTTTCTATTAACCAATTTGAAAAAGAAAATTAAGTATAATGCATGGAAATCAGTTTGTATATCATCTTTTATCTTTCCTTTAGAATAAATCTCAATTTTTAGACGCCAAATAAAATTAATATCAAATTAGTTTGAATTAAGGTGAATTAAAATGATTATAAACTAAGATTTTAGGAGTTTCTTAGGTCTACAAATATTTGGTCTTATCTTTCTCTAACACAATCTTCTTAAAGAAAATAATATCAGCCAAACTATCTAATTCAGATGCTAAGACTAAGAGGATGACTGATGAGTCATGTTTAAGTACGATGTAATAAAGGTTTGGACAGTTTGAGTTATTAGTATAATGATGTGATTATTATTACTATTCATATTTGGTATTTGTTTATTTTTATTAAATTATTATATAATTTATTTAATATACATTTAAATGAAAATTTTCCTCGTTATCATTAAGTAAAATAATCAGATAAAGAGAATTAAACTCGGTAAAACTTTGTTTCTGTAAAGGGACTTACTGATCTATCCAATGCTTTCATGTTACCTTCAATCTTCCTGTTATCTTTAGTCTTAACTTTTCTAAGAAAAAGTTCAAAATGTTACATAAAACTTTACAATTTACTACTCATTCAAAATGTATAATTACTGACAAGATAATCCAAACTAAAAGTGAGATTCCTATTCCTGTGATGTGTATTAAGATTTTGTAATAGTACACTTGTCTTTTATTTATAATATAATTGAAAGAATAAAGGGTAAATCCCTCAGTGCACAATACTCCTCACTTTGCGAGAGTCAGGAGAGGGTTATCAATTATACACAACCTTCCCTTTGCATTTTACAAATAGGATGTGTTCGTGACTCGAACCCATGACCTTCCAATCACAAGGAGTAACCTTACCAATTGTTCCAAGGCTCGCCCTCAATAATTGGAAAAAATAGTTAGAAATTAGTAATTATGTTAGAATATGGACTTGGCATAAGGTGTTAGTATGATGAACTAAATAACCACATTTATATATGAAGAGAAGATCTGCAAAGAGAAGGGTCAAGAATATACTCATAAGGGAAATTCCCCCTAATGATTATGGTTTGGAATGATAGAGGGTTAAATGACCCTCTTAAAAAAGCAATGGTTAAGGTGACTGTTTTGGAAAAGAAGCCATTCCTAGTAGGGCTTCTTAAAATTAAACTAAACATTTCCCAAATGTTTGTTGTTTTAAGATTTTTGGGAGCTAATTGGGAAGTTGTTTCAAATCATAATTATCATTACAATGGTAGAATCCTTTATTTCTACAACACCAATAAAATTTCAACTCAAGTTGTAGCAGAAACTAATCAACTCATTCACTTAAAATGTAAGTTGGTAAGGTTTACCATAGATTTTGACATCTCTTAAATTTATGCTTCTAATTTTCAATTTCAACGAGTCTCTCTTTGAAATAATTTGCAATCCATTGAAGCTTCTATTAACAAACCTTGTTTGTTAATTGGAGATAATAACTATATACTCACTGATTAGGAAGTTGAAGGAGGAAGATGATTCAATACTACAAAATGAAGAGAGTTAGCTGAACTATCACAGAAGGTTAAAATTACTGATCTAAGATTTGAAGGGAGGCTATTCACTTGGTTTAACAAGCAACAAGGACATATGTTGACAAAAGAAAAGCTTGATCGAGCTCTGGTTAATCAAAATTGGCTAGCAGAATATCCTCATTCATTTTCTCTATTTAGAGAAAATGCCTTTTCAGATCACTTATTCATCTGCATTCAAAATCTCCATGCTATGAAAACGTTAGGGGCACCTTTTAGACTCTTTAATGGGCTCTCTCAGCAAGTAGGTTTCACGCAACTTATGAAATCTTGCTGAAACCTTAACTTAGTTAGTTTCAAATCTTATTAACTTATGCAAAACGCTGATAATGGTTAAACAATCTGTCAAAACCTTCTTTAATGTAAATTCCAGGCAAGTTAAGGTCACTTAACAATTGCTTACTGAGGCTCAACAGGCTTGTTATAGTTTCCTTCATAACAATCAACTGTAGCAGATTGAAACTGCCAGACTAAAGGACCATCAGAAAGCCCTGAAATTGTATAATTCTATTTTAAAAAAGAAGGCTCACATAAATCGGTTAAGAGATGGTGACTCCAACACTAAATTCCTCCATGCTTCTTTACTTGCAACGAGAAATAGGAATATGATTATAGAACTTAAAGACTCCTCAGGTAAATCTTTCTCTGATGAAGATTCTTTATCAAGGCTCACATGGGACTACTTTTTGCAATTAATGGGCATTAAAGAAAGTTCCAATGAAGCTCATAATATTAAAAGATTCTTTGATAGTCTTTTATCTCAAGAAACTAAAGAGTTACTATCTGCTTCCACCACTAGTATGGAAGTCAAAGAGGTCTTATTTGGCTGAGGTCTTATTTGGCTTACACCCTTCCAAATCTCCAATGCCTGATGGGATTACTATGGGGTTTTTCAACAAACATGGGAGATAACTGGAAGTTTGTTCACAGAAGTTGTTATATAATGCTTATCCTTTTGTAAGATGTTGAAAGAGATTAATTATACTTATATATGTTTTGTTCCTAAAAAGTTGAATCCTACTTCATTGGCTGACTACAAACCTATCTCATATTGCAATATGGTTTACAAGGTAATTGCTAAACTTATTGCCAAAAGAATGAAAATTTCCTTAAAGGCATTGGTAAAATCAGCTCAAGGTGCATTTATATAAGGAAGGTTTATAATAGATAATATTCTTCTTATAAAAGAGATATTTAAAGATTATAACGCTGGGAAAAAATTAAAAGTTGATGTTCGAAGATTGATTTCTTTAAAGGATTTGATACTGTAAACTACAAATTTACCTAGAAGCTCTTAAATTTCCTACAAAATTCATTGAATGGATTCTGATGTGCTTAAAAATTACTTCAATCAGTATACTTATAAATGGGATTCCAACTAAGCCTTTAAATTGTGCTAGAGGAATAAGACAAAGGGATCCTTTTTCCCGTAATCTATTCACTCTAGTTATGGAAGGTCTCTTTGGATTATCAACAAGATCATTGGTTCTAATGGCGGATTTCATTAGTATCATAAATGTAGTATTTATAAAGTAACCTATTTGATGTTTACAAATGACTTGATTCTTCTTTTAGTGACTGGAACTCATTTTTTGATGAAGCTAAAGGAACTTATTAAGTTATTTTCTAGATGGTTAGGATTTAAAGTGAATGTAAAGAAAAACGTCTTGTATTGCTCCAAAGATATGAGGAATGCTGATGAACTTTCTATGATAACTGAGCTACAGATTCAAGCTCTTCTGCTCAAATATCTTAGAGTCCCAATTTTGTAAAGCCTAAGTATTATGATTATATCTCACTCATCGAAAGGATCAAATCCAGAATTAATGCATGGATAAATAGATTCCTGTCACTTGTTGTAAAGGTCACTTTGATAGTTTTACTACATGGAAACCTTTATGTTCATTGGATCTCTCACATCATTATACCAAGGAAAGTAATCAAAGAGGTTGAGGGCATTATATGGTCTGGGAAATCTAACAATTCCAAGAAAGCAAAAGTCAAATGGAGTGAAGTGACTATTCCTAAAAAGCAAAGAGGATTGGGGATCATTCCTATTGCCCTATTGCAAAAAGTACTCTTGTGTAAAAGAATTTGGAGGCTAATTGAAGACAAAATGCTATGTGGTTAAAATGACTACATGAGACATATTTAAGGAATGAAAGCTTCTGAAAATTGTCAATCTTTATGGAATACTCTTAGTTCTTCTTCCAAATGTTGAAATTGAGACAAGTTGTGTACCTTTGGGTTAAGCATGTGCTAGGGAATGGAGAGGATATCTGGGAATGGTTTGATAATTGGATTGAACATAGTCCACTTATACAAGGAACTAAATTGTCCCCAACTTACTAACAAACTTTCAGTCAACACTAAAACTTCCTCATTGATGAACCAAGATCTATGAGCAAGCAACTTCAGAGGGTTCAACTTACTAGTGGAATATCTCCCCAGATCACTTACAGGCATCGACAGGACTCAATTTCCTAGAAACCTGATTCTTTTGAAGTTTTTACCAACAAATCATACTATAAGGCATTGTTGGCTGAGGGAGAGAATATACCCATGTTTAACCTTTTATGGAAGCACTCACTGAATCAAAAGGCCTCAATATTTACCTGGTTGGTTATTAAGAACAGGATTCAAACTAAGAACAGACTGTTTGGCTCCTATGACCCAATCTATATGCCATGCAAAGAAGCTGAAAAAGATAGGGAACATTTATTCTTTTAATGCAAATACTCGAAAGCTATCTGAATTTTAAATTTACTAACTGATTATAGTTCTTTTTATGATTGGCTATCGACTCTTAATTGGATCACTCGTAAAGGTGCATGATAGAGCTATATATAAAATATATTTTACTACAACTATTTACTCCTTATGAAAAGAAAGAAGCAAGAGGATCTACAGGAGTAAGGAAGTAGACAAGCACTATTTAGCTGAAGATATCATCAATTGGATTAGAGTCATTATGATAGCTAAATTTGATCAACATGCATTATCTACAGGAATAAAAACTAAATGAAATTTTGTAAGTCCTGTTGTTATATTTCATATGTTTTTGTAATATGTTATATTTTCTGAACTTGTTGTAATGTTCAGTTAGCATTGTTATAGTTAATAATAATCTTTATTCAATTTTCAAAAAACATACACCTTTAATTAAATGAATAAAGTACACATATAGTATTTATTTTAATCCGGTGCCTAGAGTGATTACCAAATCTTTTATGATGAAGAATTTATATTAATTATATATTTTAAATAAATTATTTAACAAATGGACGAACTTAGAAGATTTGAATTCATTGAAAGCTTTTTGAAGAACCTATAATGGACACTGGACCACCTCAGTCCATGAAACTCAAACCAAGAGAAACAAATAGCGTTCAAAATTCCATGTCAGTTTTTTCCCCCTCCTATTACCATTTTTCTTATTTTCACCATAATATTGAATTGAAAATTTATTAAATTTCGAAATAAAGTATGGTAATAGAGCACTACAAGTGTAACTTGTATTTGTGTGGTTAACATTTGAACATGTATTATTCCTCCCAGTAATCCTTGAAAGCATAGACGCAAAGACATTGATCTCCTGCCAAGTACCAACCATAACAAGACATCGTCTTTGGAACTCACGTACGGCAAGACCTTGCTTTTGCTCCAGAGGACCAGAAACTCCAAAAAGGAAAGCTTCTTTTTTCCCTTTTAGTATCAACAACAGGGAGCCACTTTTTGTTTATCTTACGTTTTGGCTGAATCTGTTCTGCTTTTAATGCGCCGCCTTTGGTGTTTCTGGTTAAATGGGATTGTTTCCCTTGTGGGATTTGCTATTCTGAGGTTGTCGTCAAATGCTTGGGTTTCTGATAAGCTATTGGATTTCTTCCTGTTTTCCGATAAAGAGGGAAGCTTTTACTGAGAAATGCATCCTTTTCTCCAGCAATCCTGCATTTTCTATTTTCTGACGTACGTATTTTGCAGCTTGGATGCAGTTAGATTTCTGCTTATGTGATCCTAAGTAGGTCAATCTTCTTCTCATTTTTGCTTATTATTTACCGTTTTGTTTGTTTGAATTGCAGGTGTCATTGTTTGCTGCATTGTTACAGCAATTGATCATTGCTGTTGAGATTTTTAGGGTTTTCCATTCTTCAGTGTGGATATGGCGTATTGGTTTTAGAGAGCTTGGTCGTAGAAAAGTATTTGCTTTAAGTTATGATTCTTCAATTTTATGAAATTTGATATGATTTCAGTCCCACATAGGATCAGAGAATGGACGAGATTTGAATACTTGATTTCAGGAGTAAGTAAATATTCTGAATGAATGGAATTTATTTCCTTGTAAATCTTTGCGATGGAAACATAAGGAAGAGAAAAATTAGTGTGGTGGAATTTGGCTATTTAGATTCTGTTCTTTTCTCATTTTAGTGGGAAATAGAGCAGAGATGGAACTGTGGGTTGTTGGAGCAGCTGCTGCTGCTGGATACGTGGCTAAATGCTGCCACAATATATCAAGAGGTAAAGTTGGTTTATCATGGTTGTCTCCTGGTGCTCCAAATGTGAAAATCTAGAAGCTCCAAGCTATCCACTCCAGAGATTAGAAAGGGGAAAGAAAAGCACTTCTAAAATGGAGGAAAGATTTCAGATGAATTTTTTTTGGATTTTAATGAGATAGATAGTGTTTAAGAAACAGTTGTCTCTACAAGTGGCTATGATGAACACCTAGAAAAGTTAGAAACCAATGATGACTACCATATTCTTTCTTTCATGAGTTTGGAGCAGGGAATCACAACTCATGCAAACCTTAAAGGAAACGATGGCAGAAATGGGTTGACTGGTGATATACTAGAAAGGCCTGGTAGTTCTTTCAAAGATGAAGTAGATTCTTCTCATGTGTGGAGAAATAGAAGCTCTTGCAGAGTGAAAAGTTCATATGAGCAACTTCTTAAACATGGAATTCACTTGAAAGTTGCCTTATGTCTTAGATAGACAAACAATAGATAAAAAATGGAACAGGATTTGCTTAGGTCCCTACTGTTAGACCCTTAAGTCCAGACTGCGGGATCTTGCAAGTGTTGGCGAGCCTTGGCCAATGCTTGGCACGCAGGTCGGCACGAGAAAGGCATGTTGACGAGGGAACAAGGCGAAGTCTTACGAGTTGGTGAGCAAAATCTGAGGAACCTACAAAGTAGGCGAGAGATGCAGGAAGTATCGGCAAAGATCTCGAAAGTAGGCGAGATTTGATACCCGTGGACATACGTAGACACGCATTGGCGGAAATCTTCAGCGAGACGTGAGATTCAGATGTGAGGTTGTGCAGAGTTGGCGAACTAAGTCATACAAGACCCGAGAGTGCGCGAAGGCATGCGAGCGAGGAAAGACGCATAAGCACTTGACGTCGGCGAGACAGGTCAAAGGTATGTAAAACATGCGAGGTTTTATACTAACTCAGATTATGACTTGTACTTAATCATGGAGCGACGAGACTGCACAGCTTGATCATGGAAGATGGACTTGTCCATGGACGTGCATTGATGGACCTATGTGTAGATAGGCCTTGGTGACTTGGAAAACAATCAGTAGTGAATTGGCAACTGTGGGTGATGTGGCACATGATGAAATGACGATATCAACTTGAAGATCAAATTGGAGATTCATCAAATCTAAGAGATAAAAACTATGTAGGAGAATCATCTAAAGATAGCGGAGATTTTTAAGGATATAGATGCAATCTTCCAAGTTGGCATGTAATCTTTATTTGATTAAATTTTGATGTAATGTAGCCAATTAGAAGAGTCCTAAGGGAAAGGAGATGTCTTTTTATTGGTCGGTGTGATGCAGTGTAATCTTTAGTTGATAGGATCAACTAGGATTGTGGAGATCCTTAAAGATCTTGAACTTGCTTTCTAAGCCAAAGGAGCCTATAAATAGCTCATTAGAGTTGAGAGCTATTCAGATTCTCATAGAGGAGAGAAATCACTTATAGGAGAGAGCTTTGAGAGTTGAGAGCTTTTGGGGGGAGTTCTCATTGTAAGGGCTTCGAGTAGGGAGTTCCTTGTAGTGCTTCGAGAAGAAAGTACTTGTGTCTTTTGTTAACTTTTTGTGGAGAGTTATATATATATATATAAAACTTTCTTTACTCTATTATACACTTTTGTTATTTTGTATGTGAGAGAAACACTTTAAACACTTGTGTACGCATGAGGTGTTCGAGGGCTAATGAAATTGCTCGGCGACATTCACGTGAGAAAGCTGAATCTTGCTTAAGCGAACCAAAGCGAGATTCCCGCACGAAGGTGGGCTCGACTTGTAGTGAAAGTTCGAGTCCAAGGTAGACCCTTGTGACAGCCCTCCCCTCTTCTTCTCTCTTTTCTTCTTTCATCATTTTCCAACCCCCTTTTCTTCATTTTTACCTCTTCATGCAACTTCAATTATTATCTCAATCAACCACAACATGCAAACTAACTACAATCTAGTATAGGATGATCAAAATCACACAAAAAAACATAAAAATGGTTGCTAGAATTTTACCTAAATACGAGGTCTTTTGATGTTGTTAACCACCACAACTTCCTCTAATTTGCTGCAAAACAAGCAAAATGAGGACACTTATGAGGAAAGAGTTACATGTAGAACAAAGTGGTGCATTTTGACACACTCACCAGCTGAAAAAGAAGAGAAAAGATGAAGAAGATGGCAGTTTCGTTGGTTTCCTCTATTTTTCCAACTATTGGAATTTTTATAAGTGGATAAAGGTTTGTAGGTTGGGTTAGGTTGTAGGTCAATTTAGGTTAATGAATGGGCTTCATGTTGAGCGTAATTATGCAACATAAACTACTCGTTTTGCACTAAAAAATTGCAAGTGTACAGGTCGTGACTTGTAGTTAAAAAGAAGATATCGATTCTATAGGGATTGATGCCCAGACATTACTTAATTCAGACAAAACTTTGTTTGAAAAATGAAATTGTTTAATGGAATTAATCTGGAAAATTTTAAATTAAAATTAAAAGACTAATAATGTACACTGAACAATACTAAAATGCAGAAAAATCAGAACTTAAGAATCTAAAGACTAGAGATTACTTTTTCCCTATTTTATCTCCCTCCTATTTTATTAATCGAATTGTGTCTCACCTAAGATTTCCGAATGTATTAACTACCCTCTCTCAAGGTATAATTAGTTGTCCCTAATCAAATTAAATGGAATCAATTGAACGATCTCTCAACCTACCCAATGACTTCACCAATTCAACTAGTTATTAAACTATCCTATAGGTGATCAATTGAAGTTGTCGAGATCTCTCTTCTAACTAATCAATTGACATGATGACTGCAAGTCTATAGGTTACCAACTCTTGTTGTACAATCCTACACAAATAATTTTACTTACTCTCTCGATTTGTTGCAAGATAACAAATAAAATCAACAATCATCAAAGACACTTTCAATCAATTCAATAAAATAGAAGTTTTAACAAAATAGTTCAAAAGCAATCCCTAAAACTAAATCAGCCAATCATGATCTCCATAACATCATCAACACACAAATAATCCATCTTACAAAGATTAGGAGAAAGAGAAACATAGAAAATTGAATAAAAGAAACTTTTTTTCTTCTTTGCCAAAATTTGGAATTTTGGATGTTGATGTGCTATTTTTTCCAATCTTGATGATAATCCTTGACTTTAATCCTTCCTCAAGGTTAACTTGTGTTCTTCACTCAAGGAGGCTCTTTCTAGAAAGGGTTTCTTCTCTCTTTGATCATGGAGGCTTAATTATCTATTAATAATCCAGAAACCCTAAGTTTAATGAAGCCCCGCATAATGACTCGAATTATAATTCCCACAATCGTGGGAATTTGCATGATTCCCATGATCGTGGGAATTGGCAACAGAGAATCTCCTCTTCTCTTCTCATCTTTGATTTCTAGCTCAATCTCCAAATTGCTCAATCTTTCTTCTTACATAAAAATAATCAATTCTTACCCTAAATTAACATCAAACCTAAAAGAACAACAATGGAAATCAAACTAAATGAAAACATACAAAATGAATCCTAAACTACAACAATAATCAACAATTATGTAAGAAAACACATGCCAATTACCTAAAAAAACATATACTAATACACAAATATCAACATTCTCACATTTAAATCTTTGCTTGTCCTTAAGCAAAAAAAAAATACAACCACTCAATTCTATCACTTCATTTTCACAAAGATCAAGGCATACAATCCCTCAAATTTAAGCCAACTCAAATATCAAGTTAATACATATATCATGACTACTCTTTCATTGGTGTACATAAGCAAACTTCGCAATTAACGCCATTACTCAAAGATAAGTAAAGATGCAAAATGAATTTTCCTCATAGTTTTCACTCATTTCTCTCAAGTGTTTGATGGTTAGTGTTTCACTCAACTTCCTATAGGAAACTACACTACCATAAGCTTGTTGATACACCAATTCTCGTCTACAATTATTGCATGCATAAATAGATCCAAAGGACTTATTTAGGGTTGTAATGTGGTAAGGGTTAGGGTGGGTAAAGAGAGAAAAAGGGTTAAGCACAGGCATTAGTAAAGTAAAAAGCGGATAAAAATGGGATAACAAAACATAACTTCGGGGTATACAAATATAACTGATATTCTGCACTTATTGATGCTACTTACTTATGCTTCCTCTTTCTTTTCTTTTCTTTTCTTGTTTTTCTTTTTTATTTTATTTTTCTTTTCAACATTTTTTCATTTTTCTTCTTTTTCTAATTACATGGAAGAAATATGAATCAAAATAACACTATATACAATGTAATCCACAGGCAGAAATATACTCAACTTATCTCAGTAAATTTTTACATTGATCCCAACTAATGTATTATTTAATACTCTATTAAGCTTGTGAATGGGTAGGTTAATAAGGTTTAAGGTTTTAAAAATTTTTTTGTTTTCAAGAAACAAAAGGTTAAGGCTCAATGGGGGTAGCAAAGGATAATACAAAGGGTAGGTCATTTAAGCCAAGGGTTAACACAAAAAGGGCCTAAATCATCTCTATTAAGCATGCATCTAGTAGACTCAAACCGATTCAAATTAAGTTCTGAATGTAATAATCTAAGGAAGTATCACTCAACAAAGAAATAGAATGACTATAAATGGAGTCATATGGCTCAATCTTCACATTGGCTCAAATGAAAACTCGTTATGCATCTCCACACTACCTCATTGTTCAAATGTCAATTTATGACTAAGCTTATGTAACCAACTATTTTTCATCACTCTATATGGTTATTTTTCTACCTAACTAGCCTAATCCAAGTTTAAGCATGCATTCAATCTAATTCCAACTAGCATGACAAAATCTCATGGCCATATCTATTAAAAAGATTCAAATGTAGTTTCATTGCTAACACAAAGCACATAATATGCCTAACCATGCAGCCTATTTAACAAAATGTAAACAATGCAATTGAGAAAGTCAACCTCCCCACACTTAAAGTTCACATTGTCCACAACATGACAAGTCAACCACCAAATAAGGGAAAATAACCTCAAACCATACAAAAGAAATTGAAACACACAAATGACATGAAACCAAACAAAAAATGACAACAAACCAACTAAAAAAACATGACATGAAACCCAACAAAAATTGAAATGATACTAAATAAAAGAAATAACATAAAGTTAAACAAACAAGAAATGAAATGAAAACAAAGAAGAGAAACAACAAAATTAAAAGTAAAAGGGTAAGAAAAGCTTATTCAGATGATGGTGGCGACGGTGTTGGTGAAGGAGCTTCAAAATTGTTCCTCCGACAGAAGTTGAGGAACCTTTTCTTCAAGTTGAGGAACTTTTCTTTATGTACTTTCTGCAGTACCGAGCTTATTTAGTTGAGATGTTATCTGTTGTTGCTTGGAGGCCATCTAGTCAAGGATGTGCTGAAATCGGTCGACCTTTGTTGGTGCGCTCAATTCCTTCTCCACCGCATCTTCCTCTAACTCTGGGACTGCGCAGGATGTGGAGGATTGGTAGGTGGTTGTAATGGTGCCCCTTTTATTCCTCATTACAACACGCGTCTAAGGATTGTGAAGCTCCATAGAATGGACCTCCACAATCTGAGAGTGCCTCAAATAAGATATGCCAAACATATCGTGTGGCGTTGTATGCACCTCTTCCACATTAAGGTTATAATAATGAGCTAAAGTAGTAACAACATGCGACATTCCAAAATATTAACTCTTTTTATTGACAACACTTACTATTGATCAAAAAATTCTAAAAGATGTGTTGATTTTAGCTTTTCGATCCACGCACTATAAAAAGAAAAGTTCTTTGGCTGAACATTTGCTATTTTCAGTTTTATTGAACACAGTTAAGCACATAAATTTATGTAAAAGTAGATGCTCAGTACTCCGGTTAAAGCATTTGGTGCATTGCGTGAGTCAAAATGTTCTTCCAAATAGATTGGGAAGGGAGAGCAGTAAGTTGCCGCCAAATCGCGCTTGCCTTCACCAGAAACTTAACGGTGTAATTCATCGGTCGGTTTAGTCGGTCTTCGAGCCATCATCTTCCTTGGTGCCATTGTAAGAGGAAAATCTGTAAAATGAGAGAAAAAGAGTGAAATTTGACTTTTAGAGAGAGAGAGCGCAATCTTACCCAAATTCTTGTGTTTTTGAATGATTAATACATGAAAAGATGAAAGGATTGTAAGATTAATGAAATAGTTAAACAAAATAACAAGAATCTAGTGGAGAATTGAAGAGTTTTAGAGAGTGGGAGGTGAGAATTTCTTGGTTTAGAGAGAGAGGGAGTGAATTTTGTTTAGAGTGGGTGAAAGAAGAAAATGGGAGGGAAGTTTAAATTTCCCTCCTGGATGGAATTCCCATGATCGTGGGAATTGATTTCTCGCTAAACACTTTCTGGAGAGAATTTCCACGATCGTGGGTTATCTCTCCAGAAACTTTCTAGAGAGATTTACAAGCTTGATATTGGTTCTCTATGATCCCACAACCTACAAACACATTAAATTAATATCATCATCAAGGATTTCGAAAAGAAACAAGTTGAAATTCCAAAAAAAACCCATAACATCAATCAAACTCAATTCAAACATGATCATAATTAAAGATATCAAACAAACAAATAGACAAAGACAATCAAAAGAAAATAGACATCCATGCGTTGCCTCTCATGTAGCGTTTCTTTTAACATCGGTAGCTCGACTCTCCTTGATGCTCATAGTGGCTCAAATGACTGGTATGGTAGCAGTGCGAAAATTGATCTCAATCTCTATAGATGAGCTTCCCTGATAAGGACTCCACCTTCCTTGTTGTTTTCCTTCCTATGCCTTCTCTTGCGTGATCGTTTTTTCTTACATGCATTCTTAGGGTCCTTAATATCTTCCCATCACCTTGGGGTTCAGGTTCTTTGATGTCCATTAGAGGTGAAGGAGCGTGATAATTTTTTTTAATACCTTAAATGTTAACTGCTCATGTCCTACTCTTAGTATTAATTTGTCCCCATCAACATCAATGATCGAACAAGCAACAGCCAGAAATAGTCGCCTAAGAACCATCGGAGTTTTCTCATCTTCTCTAATATCCAGTATGTAGAAGTCTACAGGAAAAAATATTTTTTCAATCCGTATTTGCACATTCTTAATGATTCCCTTCGACAAGTGTACCATTTTGTCAGCTATTTTCACCAATGTCTTAGTGGGCTCTGACTCTCCTAAACCTAGCTTCTGACTGAATAAGTAGGGCATCATGTTAATACCAGCTCTCAAATCTGCAAATGTCCTATCTATCTTAACTCTATATATACTACATGAAATAACAAAGTCCCCTGGGTCTTCTTTCTTTTGTATTATATGTGGACTGCCTTCTGATAAGTGCTCGATGACTTCTTTCTTCACCAGTTCTTCTAGCGTGAGCTTTGTTTGGAGTTAATTTGTTATGCCCGTCATCTTGTTTAACTCCTCGTCCTTAGAATTCCTCACTGCTCCACTTGAAGCTGACTTCCGCTGAGTAAAAATCTGATATGGAAGACCACCATGAGGTTTCTTGATCAGCTCACTTACTGGTTTTATTGGAAGGACTTCCAAAACTGGTTGTCCTTTTCTCTTATCTCCATCTTTCTCCTTATGTCCACTTTCCTTTTTCTCTATCCGAGTGATGGCCATGATTCTTTTCCTTAGGTTGACCTCGGTGTTGCTCAATAGGTTACCTGCATTTTGAGAAGATAAATCGTTAGCTAGTTGACCTACCTGAACCTCTAGATTATGGACAAATGATGCATGATTCTTCAAAATCTGGTCGAATTTCACTTCTATCCTCTTCTGACTTTCCTCCTGGCTTGCATGCATCCTTTTCTGATTCTCCTCTTGAGCTGCCAGTTTAGACCTCAAGACTTCCATCATCTTGTCCATTTTTCTTTCCAACGCTCCAATTCGATCTTGCTGAAATTGTGATGGTCCTTGTGGTCTTGATTGGCCACTTGCATTGTTATTAGTCTATAAAAAATTTGGGTGATTTCTCCACCCTAGATTATATGTGTTAGAATAAGGGTTATTACCTTTCTGTGGCTGGTCTAGGTAACATACCCGTTCGGTACTACCAACTCCCACTAAAAAACACTCTGCTGAGCTATGGTTTTTCTCCCCACACAGCTCGCATTGAGCTTGCATCGCCTTAACTGTAGAGGACGATGCTCCTTGCATGTTGTGCAGCTGCTTCGTAAGAGCTATGATCTGAGCCTGCAAGGCAGTAACAAAGTCAATAGGTGTCATACCTTTTTATTCCTTCTGCCCCTATTTGCTCCTCTCACTTGACCACATATAGCTTGTTGGATCCCGCTTTTAGGATTTTTATATTTTTATTTTATTTTATTTATTTTATTAAATTATCAAGCATGAAAATAGATTAGAATTT
>JANZXP010000194.1:5060930-5097051 GCA_027576715.1 Erythroxylum flavicans
GCCATTGGACAGTCATTTTCACTACCGGTAGACCCCTATTCTGTCACTTGACAGTTTTCCTGGTCCGAAATTGACTCCGAAAAATTTCTAAAATTCTCTAAAAATCAGAAAACCCCAATAACCCTCTCCAATACAATTTTTCATTCACACAAAGCAAATTTTTCATAAATCACATTTATTCACACTTATACCGGGAAATGTCATGAATGCATGTACAATCATTTACATGTGCAAAAATTCACTATTCACTATTCATGTGCATATATGAATGCATGAACATAGCAATGCAATGTTAAACACTCCTAACCCGTTCCAAATTACCATATTACCCTTCCCATAGGTGAGGGGATGTTACAATTCCTATCTCCAAACATTCTTTATTCCAGTTGAGGATAGGTTTACTTTTGAAACAAAGAACCACTTTCTTCAGCTTATGCTGAAACCCTATCTACAAACCCTAAAATCCAAGCCGCCTCCGGCACCATCTCCATAGCTGACTAGTAGCTCCCATTATGGTGGTAGAGCTTCCTTCGTGCTTCTAACCATAGCCCCCACCTCTTCATCCGGATCCCAAAGACGTAGTAGTCAATTGTGTATCCTTCCCCTCCTGGTGCAATCTACATCTGAAGATTGGCGTCTCATCTTGTTTCCAGTCAGCTGTTGCCATATGCACCTCCAAGCTCTCCCCGATAGCCACGTCGTCTATAGAAGAGTTTCTGTCACCTGTTTCTTTAGCCGTAGGTTACTGCTCGTGTGACGCCTCTTTTCCAGCGATTGCAACACCGCTCCATAGAGCTACCTTGGGGAGTCCACAATTGCAGCCCGCAGTCACGCCCTTCTAATGACCAACCATCTTTTCTCTGTAAATACTTTTATGGATAGAACAACAAAATAAAGACAAACTTGAATCCATTATAGCGTAATGTTCGTGATCACAGTTTATCCACTCTCTCCTTCTTACTTTTCTCTGTTCTCTTAATGGTGCAAGAATCTCTGTGCTTTTTTATGTGTTAAAACGGAACTACTTTAGAAAGGAGAGGGAAAGGTTAATTGTTCATTAACCCTAAGAATTCTAATTACCTTAACAAGCTCAATAATCATTATTTTGGGCCCACCTTTATATTAGAATCCATTAAAGTAATATGGGCCACATGAATTATTAAAATTAATCTAATAATCTCCTACTTAGTCCATGTTACAACTTGGTGATTCAACAATAAAACTTTCAGTGCACACAATACATTAAATCGATCAAGTCATTCTTAATTAAGTTAAGATGACGGGATAATGGCGGTCACAAGTTATACAACATGATTCATTCCATATATCACATAATCAACTCAACACATAAAACTTTAAGTGAGTAATTCTGTAATTTTTTATCTTATATAAACAATTATTGTATACAACATAATATGGATAACAAGGAAATGAGCAAAAACAAATGTGACTGTAATTGAACAATTCGAGCAAGACAATTATATGTATATATACATATCAGACCTCTATGCTAACACGAACTTATCTATAATGCCCATCCGTTCAACATGGCCAATAAATGTTTTAGACGATAAGCCTTTAGTTAACGGATTCGTTATCATTAAGGCTGTACCAATATGCTCAATTGACATTTTATATTTTTGCATTTCTTCTTTCACAGATAAGTACTTCAAATCCATGTGTTTCACACTATTTGAATACTTGTCATTCTTAGAGAAAAAAATGACTGCGCAATTATCACAATAAATTCTTAACGGTCTAGCAATACTGTCGACAAGACCAAGACCTAAGATAAAGTTCCGCAACCACAATCTATGAACTGTGGCCTCAAAGCATGTCACAAATTTAGCCTTCATAATGGATGTAGCAATGACGAACTGCTTTCCACTTTTTCACGAAATTACTCCTCCAGCTAATAGGAACATATAACCACATGTAGATTTTCGTGAGTCTACACAATTGACATTGTTTGAATCCGAGCAACCTATCACTTCGAGATGGGTTGATTTTCTATATGTGAGCACATAGTCCTTAGTGCCTTATAAATATCTAAGAACTTTCTTTTCAGCTTTCCAGTGGTCCATTCCTGGATTGCTTTGATACCAGTCTAGCATTCCAACAGCAAAACTGATATATGGTCGAGTATATGTTTGAGTAGACATTAAGCTCCCAACTACTGACACATAAGGAATAGACTCCATTTCCTTATCTTTCAAATCATTTTTTGGACATTGCATTTGACTAAATTTTTCCCCTTTCTGAATTGCAACTATCCCTATGGAGCATTTTTCTATTTTAAATCTTTCTAATATTTTCTCGATATAACCTTTCTGAGACAATCCTAATAATCCTTGCGATCTATTACGGAATAGTTCTATTCCAATCACATAGGATGCCTCACCCATATCTTTCATTTCAAAATTGTTAGAAAGAAAATTCTTGACATCATGTAACAAAACCATATTATTCGTAGTAAGAAGGATATCGTCAACATATAGGACTAATGTAATGAACTTGCTCCCACTGATCTTCATATAGATACACCGATCAACAGTGTTCTCTACAAAACCGTAAGATGTAATGTTATCATTAAACTTAAACTTAAGCTACCATTGTCGAGAAGCCTGTTTCAGTCCATATGTTGACTTCTTTAATTTACACACTAATTTGTCCTTTCTTGTGATTTTCAAACATTCCGGTTGATCCATGTACATTTCTTCTTCCAAGTCACCATTTAGAAAGGCGATCTTTACGTCCATTTGGTGAAGCTCTAAATCATAATGAGCTACTAGGGCCATAACAATTCTTAAAGAGTCCTTCTTTGAAACTGGAGAGAAGGTCTCTTTATAGTCAATGCCATCCTTTTGAGCATAACCTTTGGCAACAAGTTTAATTTTATACCTTTCAATGTTGCCATATGAGTCACATTTGGTCTTAAAGACCCATTTACAACCCACTTGCTTTGCACCTTCCGGCAACTTAACTAATTCCCAGGCTTTGTTATCATCCATTGATTTCAACTCTTCTTTCATAGCATTGAACCATTTTTCAGAATTATTATATTTTATGGCTTGTTTGAACAAGACTGGATCCTTATCAATACTCAAGTCACATTCATGTTCAAGTAAGTAAACTTCATAGTGACTTGAACTAGCTGGTCTTCTCTATCTTACAGACTTTCGTAATGCTACTTCTTGTGGCATTACTTGATCATTTATAACTTGAACATCATTAGTTGGTGCTTCATTAATAGACTCAATTTGTGGAATTGGAACATTAATTTATTGTTCCAATATGTTGTGTATCCATGTTGCAACAAGCAGAATAACAACCGATGGGATCACATTTACTGTAGTAGTTTCTACTCGACTTGGGGTAGTTTCTACTCGATTCTCGTGAATATCCACTTTTCACAGTTCTCCACTCCCACTGATTTGACCATTTTCAATGAACTGATATCAGACTCAACTATTCTCGTACTATGGTAAGGACACTAAAATTTGTACTCCTTTGACTTTTTAGGATAGCCAATGAAAAAACCACTAACAGTTCTCGCATCAAGCTTATTTTCATATGGATTATATAGCCTTACTTCTGTCGGACAAACCCAAACATGAAGGCGTCGTAAACCAGGTTTCCTTCCTGTCCACAGTTCATAAGGTGTCTTAGAAACTGCTTTACTAGGAATCCTATTAAGCAGATATGTAGTGGTCTTTAATGCATGCATCCACAATGATAATGATACAGTACTATAATTTAACATACTCCAAACCATATCTATAAGAGTATAATTCCACCTTTCAGCTACACCATTTTGTTGCTGTCTACCAGGCATTGTATATTGTGCACATATGCCTCGACTTGCAAGAAACTTTTCAAATGGACCCGGACATTGTGAGGATGCATCATTGGCAAGATGCATTCTTATATGAACCAGACTTCGTCTGTGTTTTGCTTTCTCTATGACCAAACTTCTTCTGTATTGTTTCTTCTGTGATGATGTCATCTTTCTCTGGGTGACGTCATCTTCCTCTGTATTGCTTCGTCTGTGTTTTGTGATTTCGTCTGCCTTTGGCTTCGTCTATATTACTGTTCATGAACTTCGTCTGTGTTACTGTTCATAGACAAATGAACTTCGTCTATGTTATTGTTCATGAACTTTGTCTGTGTTACTGTTTACAGATGAATGAACTTCGTTTATGCCACTGTTCATGAACTTCGTTTGTGTTACTGTTCACAGACGAATGAACTTCGTCTATGCTACTATTCATGAACTTCGTCTGTGTCACTGTTCACAGACGAATAAATTTCATCTATATGTACTATTCCTAAACTCCTTCTGTGTTTTACTTCCTCTATGTTCGTTAATATCTATCTTCTATCCCGTTGTTGACCCCTTAGAAGATAGAATTAGACTCGAAGGTCTTCATGAAAGTTGTAGATCCTGGAATCCTCTTTCAAACTATATAAAGAACATCGATTCCTCTAGAGAAAGTTAAGGCAATCAAAAAACATCGTCTATTTTACTGTTCCTAAACTTCTTCTGGGCCACTGTTCACCGAATATCTTCTGCTCTATTTTTGACCCTTCAGAAGATAAAATTGGCCTTTGAGCTCTTCATGAAGTTTGTGTATCTTGATTCCCTCTTTCAAATCATGTAGAGAACAATTGAATCCGATCTCTGTAGAAAAAGTTATGCTCAGAGGAAAACTTCTTTTGTGATGACGTCAGCTTCCTTTGGGTGACGTCATCTCCTTCTGTAAATCATCTTCTTCTGTAAATTGTCTTCTTCTGTAACTCATCTTCTTCTGTAAGGGCGCATCATCTGTAAAGATGCACCCTCCGTAAATGAACTTATATCCATTGCATCCTCCTAAGTTTATGAGAGACCTGAGAGAGGTTGTGAAGAGACTCCAGAACTACTATTGAACATGCATCGTGCATATTTCCTGTACTTCAATAGTTTTTGATACGCTTATACAAAAGATGGTAATTACAAATGTGCTCTGTCTGTTTTAGAGAGACGGACATTACCGAACCATCCAGGCAATAGCTTCTGGGAGCGCACTGTGAGTCAAGCTAGATGGATTCCTAGGACTATATGATTGTGTGTATTGAACTGTTTTGCGTGATGCTTCTGGATGCAGGACCTGGGGTCCTAGGAGTTTGATAGTTGGGCATGTATTGAGAGTGTTTGACTTGTTATTCTGATATGAATTTTTGAATGATATTTGATTCTCAGCGATAGCTGAATGCCGGACTGAGGTCTGATGTGTTTGACACTATCGTCTGAACATTTGTATGAGATTGTGTGTGTGATCTGTTTAGTATTTGATGCATTTCATAAAATGCATGCTCAGATAACGATGTTGTGACTTGAGATGCCAGTTAGAAGCGCTTTCGCGTAGAGCTTTGCTCCGCGATATATGTTCTGCACGTAGAGCTATGCTCCGTGATTCTGTTCTGATTGAGCCTTACGGGCCAAACATTGTATATGTGTGAAAGGCAGTCAGTCACAACAATAAGAATGAATATGAGTCTCATGCATGTCCTATGCAATTACGTGCACCATGGTTGAACGATATGCGAGGTGTAAATGAATGATCTTCTGTTCTGCTAATGTCTGAATACATGCTTATTTGTTAGGATGGATGACTGTGATGTATATGTTGTATTTGTGTAATCCGGTAAATTCATCGATGATGGTTCACTCATTGAGTTGTAAAACTCATAAAAAATTACATTGTGACTTTTTAGGTACGAGATAAGAGACTTAAGGTGTAGTTAGAACATAGAGCGTCTATGGACTAAGAGATGGATTAGAGGTCCGTCAGCTGACTTCCGCAGGAAACTAGTTGTTATCATTTTGTAATACCGTTAGAACCTGTATAGAGTTTTGTAAACAATCGTTCAAAGAACAGTGTAAACTTTATCAGTGAATGAAATAAATGAATGTTTTACGGGAAATGATAATGCCTTTCGAATATACGGGGTAAAGCCATGTATAAGTTAGTTTTGCCATTGCTCTAACATACCATTATCGTAGTTTATGTTCCTAAAAGCTTAGGTACGTATCCTATGGTAGTGGGATGTTGCAATAACTCATATAACCAACATTGACTTTTTCAAAGATATTTGTTTCTTTATTAACATAAGTTAACTTAGGTTCTAATTTGAACTTATGACCATAAAAAAAACCTTTATACCTTTCTATTGAGTCATTGTAATCATGTTTGAAATCATTAGAATATATTCCATTAAAATTGAACAATACAAAGTAGATTCAAGAAAACTATAAATTGTCAATGTCAAAGCATGTTTCATAAAGATGGTATAAGTCCATCTTAGGAATTTTATATTGAAAATAACTCTAAGTAAGATGACAAATTAGAAGTAAGTTTAAAATATTTTAGTATATAGAAACCGTAAATGTAAAGTTCAACATATAAAATACAACATACAATGCAAGAATATATAACGAAAGCTTATATGCCACAAAATATTAGAGTAGATAAATTCGTTAAGAGATGGTGACATGTATAATCCTATCTTGAAATAGAAATCTCCCATAAATTGGTTAAGAAATGATAACTCCAACACAAAATTCTTCCCTGCTTCTTTACTTGTAAGAAGAAATAGGAATATGATTGTGAAACTTAAAGACTCCTCGGGTAATGCTTTATCTAATCATGATTTCAATATTATCATAAATGTAGTGTTTACAAACTCACCCACTTGATGTTTGCAGATGACTTGATTCTTCTTTTAGGAGCTGAAACTCATTCATTGATGATGCTAAAGGAACTTCTTAAGCTATTTTGCAGATAGTCAGGATTGAAAGTGAATGTAAAGAAAAACAGCTTGTATTCCTCAAAAAATGTGAGGAATGCTTATGAAATGTCTAGGATAACTGAGCTATCAATTCAAGCTCTTCCTCTCAAATATCTTGAAGTCCCAATTTCATAGGCAAAGCCTAAGTATTCTGATTGTATCTCACTTATTGAAAGGATCAAAGCCAGAGCTAATGTTTGAAAAAATAGATTTTTATCACTTGCTACAAGGGTTACTTTGATAGTTTCATTACTTGGAAACCTTTATGTTTATTAGATCTTTCACATCATTCTATCTAGGAAAGCAATCAAAGAGATCAAAGGCATTTTGAACGCTTTCCTATAGTTTGGGAATTCTAGCAATTCTAAAAAAAAACAAAAGTCAAATGGAGTGAATGACTATTCCTAAAAAGCAAGGAGGACTGGGGATCATTCCTATTACTCTAATGTAAAAAATACTCTTGTCTAAAAGAATTTGGAAGCTATTCAAAGATAAAATTTCTATTTGGTTAAAATGGCAACATGAAACATATCTAATGAGTGAAAGCTTCTGACAATTGTCAATCTTTAAAGTTTCTTACAATTGTTAAAATTAAGACGGGTTGTGTACCCTTGGATTAAGCATGTGCTAGGGAATAGAGAGGATATCTGGGTGTAGTTTGATAATTGGACTGAACATAGTCCACTTATACAAAGGAGTGAATTATCGCTACTTACTAATATAATTCCACTCAACACTAAAGCTTCCTCACTGATGAACCTGGATCTATGGGCAGACAACTTCAGAGGGCTCAAGTTATTGGAGGAATATCTCCTCCAGATCACTCGTAGGCATAGGCACGATTTAGTTTCCTAGAAACTTGACTCATCTAGAGTTTTTACCAACAAAACATGCTATAAGGTATTATTGGCTGAGGGAGAGAATATACCTTAGTTCAACCTTCCATGGAAGCACTCATTGAATCATAAGGCCTCAATATTTACCTAATTAATTATTAAGAACAAGATCTGTACTAAGAACAGATGGTTTGAATCTTATGACCTGATTTATGTCTTGTGCAAAGAAGTAGAAGAAGATAGGGAACATTTATTATTTTAATGCAGATACTCAAAAGCTATCTAGAATAGAATTTTACATTTGCTAACTGATTATTGTTCTTCTTAGTATTGGCTACCTACTCTTAATTGGATCACTTGGATTGCCAACCAAAAGGTGTAGTTTGGAGCTATATATAAAACATCTTTTACTAAAACTATTTACTCCCTATGGAGAGACAGAAATAAGAGGATCTACAAGAGAGAGGAAGTAAGCAAGCATAACTTAGATGAATATATCATCAATTGGATCAGAGCTATTATGATAGCAAAATTTGATCAGCATGCACTATTTACAAGAATGAAAACTAGATGGAATTTGTAACTCCTGTTGTTATATTTCATATATAATTTCTAATATTTTGTGAACTCATTGTGATGTTGAGTTAGTTTTGTTATAGTTAATAATAATAATCTTTATTCAATTTTAAAACAAGAAACATAAAAGCAACATATGTATTTTGGGAACTTATAAGTATAAGATGTCAAACAAGGAGTCTCATATTGAGTAATAGTTCACATAACTTACTCCTAAGTTTCAAAAATCATTAAAATAACTAACTCCTAAATGGTGAAAGTGACACCAAAATACTCATTTCCCTATAGTCCATTGGGAAGGAGTCTCATAATTTACTCCTAAGTGATGGAAGTGACTCCATTTAATCTTTAAAATGACTAAAAATTATATTGCATTAAATATCTCCAAAATACTCATTTCCAACTCATTATGGCCAATGACCTTTTAATAGGATTCAATTTTTAGAAATGGAAGTAAAAATCATTGTTTCTTAAGTATTTGGTCATATTCATTAGAAAATATTGCATTAAAAAATACCTAATAATATGTAGTTTCAATATAACTCTAAGTAATAGAATTGCAAAAACAACAATTTGTAATTTCAAAATAGCTCTAAGCAAACATTGCATTAGGTTAAGATATATTACAATATGCTCATAAAAATTTAGAAACCTCACCAATAAAAACTAAAAAGATAGACAAACTATTACCTTTAGTTTTAGTGGAGAGGAAAATTAGAAATGTATTTTTGGTTAAAATTTATATATGATTTCTGGCAATTGAAAAACCACTTCTTACATCAAAAAGACAATAAGTAAAGAACCAATAAAGTTATAAAAATTATTTTCTTCCCAAGAACATCAAAATGAATGTGCTATACCCCTACCTTTTTACCTTTAAAACAAAGAGTAACAGGATAACACACCCCAACTGTTGTCCACTTCTTGTTAAATCCAAAAGTTTCACATCACATAACAGACAAGTACTATATGAGAAAAGTAGCAAGTTAAAGATCGTTACCTAAACTTATCTTCTATACTAGATGTTCAACTTAAGATTATATTATGTACTTCTCATAGGTCTCCATCTACATATACATTAATCAAAAGAATTGAAAAAAGTAATAGTAGTTAAATATATCATGATATGCCTAAGATATTTTTATAATATATAATAAAAAAATATGAGTGACTAAAAACAAATATGTTAAGTTCTAATATTATATGCATAGCTTCGCTTCCACTTGATTAAAACACACAACCATTATACAATTTGATTTTAGGGACCACATCAAAGTTGGAGAAAAAGATACAAGGCAAATAGATAAGGACATATTAAGAAAATGTTTAACACGGTAAATAATACACCACACCATACTTACCTCACGGAGGATAGGAAAAAGTCACATATATATACCATGATGTCTTTTATCCTTTTTCGCCTAACAGAGTATGTACATTGTTGTGAAAACTCGAGTTAGTTTTCACCAATAACAACAAATTCACCTTTAACATTATTATTTAAGTAAATAGAGTGTGAATGATTGTACTAAAAATCACACCAGGTAAATTCTCAGGAAAGACTAGAATGGTTACAAACAGTTTCACTTAAAATCCAACCTCCTAGATAGAATTTTCCTCGACATGTAATTTAATAGCACGATAATTCACTACAACTATACCCAAATAGACAAATAAAGAACACCATAATTTAACGAGGTTCGGCCAATTATGCCTACTTCCTCGGACACTACTAAATTGATATTTCACTTATTTGAAGTGAAAGATTACAAATGGAAAGAAGCTGGGGTGATTAACAAGATGAAGAAACCCTCATTTTAAAACTTAAAGACTCTCCCATCTTCACAACTTTCCAATATGGGATATCAAAATATGTCATAACTCAACAATTCTCCACCTTGACATATTTCCCTATCTTTTTTCTCAAAATCCTTTCACAAATGAAACTTTCTTCAGTAATGTCTCCAATTGCTATCAAATTCTCAAAATGTTAATCAAGTCTAAACAATGTTTGAACTTGACTGCAGTCGCCACTTTTGTCATCTTGTTTGTAGGATTTTTTAGAGTATTATTCCATCGTCTTCCAAAATCTCTTGTACAAAATGAAGCGAATGTCGATGTGCTTTGTCCTTGCATGATAAACTTGGTTCTTTGCTAAATGAATAATACTCTAACTATCACAATGTACTTTGACATGCTTCTGTCCAATTCCTAATTCATCAAGCAATCCTTGAAGCTAAATTGCCTCCTTCATAGCCTCTGTAGCTACCATATACTCTGCTTCTGTAGTCGATAAAGCAACTGTTGACTGTAAGGTAGACCTCTAATTGACAGGTGCCTTTGCAAGAATAAACACATAGCTAGTAGTTAATCGACCTCTGTCCAAATCACCGGCATAGTTGGAATCACAATATCTGACTACACATTGACTGTCTTGCTTATCCCACTAAAATACCAAATCAACATTTACGGTGTTCAGAATGTACCATAGAATGCATTTCAAAGGTTGTCAATGTTCCTTTCCAGGATCATGCATATACCTGCTCACAACCCCAACTGCCTATGAAATGTCGAGCCTTATACACACCATAGCTTACATCACGTTATCAACAACATTTGCATATGGTACTTTTGATATGTATTCTTGTTCTGCATTATTCTTTGGACATAAGGATGCACTGAGCTTGAAATGAGGAACAAAAGGAGTACTGACAGGCTTTGACTTTTCATTCAAGCCAAAACATTTTAATACCTTTCTCAAATAGTATTTCTGAGTCAAACAAAGTCTCCACAATTCCTTATTTTTGCTTATCTCCTTGTCAAGAATTTTTTTAGCTTCACCCAGATCCTTCATTTCAAATTCCTGATTCAACTGAATCTTCAATCTCTCAATTTGTCTTTGATTCTTTGAAGTTTTCAGCATATCATCAACATACAGGAGAAGATAGATGTAGGATCCATCTTGTAGCTTACGAAAATACACAAAGTGATTGTATTTACTTCTTGTGTACTTTTGCCACATCATAAACTTGTCAATCTATTGTACCACTATCTCGAAGATTGCTTCAATCCGTACCATAATTTTTCAGGCTTGTATACCATATTCTCTTTTCAAGCAACTTTAAAACCTTCGGGTTGAGTCTTATAAATTTTCTCCTCTAAGTCTCAATGTAAAAATGTAGTTTTTACATCTAATTGAACTAGTTCCATATCAAACTGTGCTACCAAAGCCAACAAAATTTGAATAGAGGAATGTTTTACAACTGGAAAAAAAACTTCATCACAATCAATTCCCTCTATCTGAGCATAGCCTTTGGTCACCAGCCTTGCTTTGTAGGGAACATTATTTTTGTCAGGAAATCCATCTTTCTTTGCATATACCCCCATTTGCATCCAATTGCCTTCTTTCCCTTTGGGAGACTAGCTAACTTCCACGTACGATTCTTATGAAGGAAATGTATTTCTTCATTCTTGGCTATCTTCCACTTATCTTCTTCTGAACTTTAGACTGCTTCTTTATAAGTGTTAGGAATGTCATAAATTTCAATTAGAGATGCATAAGCCACCATATTAGCATAACAAGCAGCTACTTGAATGTTCCTTTTTGGCTTTCTCAATGCAATTGGTAATTGTTGCAATGGAGATTATTGGGTTAAAACCTCTTCTTCATATGGTATCTCTTCTACCACAGGAGTTTCTGCATCTGCTTCATCATTTACTGGTGTAACAATTCTTCTTTCAAACTCCACCTATTTTAGAGTACCATCTATCTGCTCAATATTTTTAGTTGTCACCTTTCTTAATATGGTTGATTCATTAAAGGTAACATCTCTGTTGAGGATTATTTCTTTGACTTTAGGCACCAAAGACGATATCCTTTCACACTAAAGGTGATCCCCATGAAAATTGCTTTTTTTTGCACGTGGATCTAACTTTGACTCCTTAACATGATAGTATGCAGTGGAACTAAACACATGTAAAGAATCATAATCTATTGCAGGTTTTCCAAACTATTTTTCCAAAGGTGTTTTACACTAATAGCAGTTGATGGGAGGAGATTGATGAGATGACATGCATATGTAATAACTTAAGCCCAAAATTCTTTGCCCAACCCAACATTGGATAACATACACCAAACTTTATCTAGTAATGTTCGTTTCATACGTTATACCAATCCATTTTGTTATGGTATATCCCCTGACTGTGAAGTGTTTAATAATACTTTCATCTTCGCAGACTTTTAAAAATGGATCACTATTATACTCTCCTCTATTATCTATACGAAAATGTTTGATCCTTCTGCCTGTTTGAGTTTCCACCATCTTCTTCTATTTGAGAAAAACTCCCAACACTTCATCCTTAGTCTTCATAGTATACATCCATACTATCCAAGAAAAATCATCATCAAAGGTCACATAATAGTGTTTTCCTCCTAAAGAAGTTGTTTTGGAAGGTCCCTACATATCAAAGTGAACATAATCCAAAATACCCTTCATATCATGGATTACAGTGTTGAATTTTACTCTTATCTGTTTCCCTTTGACACAATGCTCACATAAGTCTAATTTGAGGCCTGAACTCCTTTCAACAATCCTTGATTTACTAAGATCTTCAAGGATTTTTCACCTGCATGTCCTAAACGCATATGCCACAACTTAGCTACTTCTAGCTCTTGATCATCATTAGAAGTTATTGCTGTTGTTCTAATAATTGCATTACCTTAGTAATAATGCAGGTTATTGTTTCTTCGAATTCCTTTCATTACCACAAGTGCACCGGAGATGACTTTCATTACTCCATTTGTTGCATTTATAGTGTAGCCTTTTGAATTTTAGGACTCCCACAAAAATAAGATTCTTTGTCAAACTTAGCACGTATCTGACATCTGTCAAAGTCTTGGTTTTTCCATCGTGATTCCGCAAGCAAATTGAACCAATCCCATTTGTGGTATAGGATTTGTCATTTGCTGTGTAGACAACTCCACCTTCTAGCTCTCTAAAATCATAGAACCAATCCTGATTGGGACACAAGTGATGACTACAGCATGAAACAAACAACCATGGACTAGAAGGGCTTATTGAAGATGTAATAACCAATGAAAGATCTAAGTCTTCATCTTCACATTCAACAACATTCAAATTTTACAACAGTCTTTTCCTCATCAGGTTTGTTTTTATTCTTCAACTTTGGACAATCCTTTTTCTAGTGCCTTTTTTCCTGACAGAAGGCACATTCATCTTTGCTCAATTTGAGCCTCGACTTTGATCTCCCTGTCTTTCCTTTAGTCTAGCTTTGTGAACGACCTCTGATTACCAAGGCTTCTGCTGCTCCACTTGTACGTTCTTCCTTTGTCTTCCTTCTCAATTCATGACTGTACAAAGTAGCTGTAACTTCACTAAGAGACACAACAACCTTCACATGAAATATAGTAGTTTCAAGAAACTCAAACTCCTCAGGAAAGGATCCCAACAACATCAAAGCTAGATCTTCATCTTCAAATGTCACATTCAAATTCATTAAATTAGTAACTAACTAATTAAAATTGGTGATGTGATCATTTATAGTGGTACCCAGAACATAAGAGAAACGAAACAGTCTCTTCTTTATATGTAACTTATTCTGATTGCTTTTCTTCAGAAATTTCTCTTCCAACATGTTCCACAATTTAGATACAGAAGTTTCTTTCAAGAAATCATAGTTTTGCTCTCTGCAAAGACACAATCGAATTGTACCATATGTCAAACGATTTATAGTCTTCCAATCTTTCTCCTCAACATCATCTAGTTTCTTTTCTTCAATGGCAATGTCAAGACCTTGCTGAAAAAGAGTGTCTTGAACCTCACTTTTTCACATGCCAAAATGACCCATACCATCAAAAATCTCCACCGCAAATCTTGCATTTATCACAGCAATCTTTGCTATAATAGATGAGGTAAAAGTTGTCGACATGGTTGATACAGTTGTATATCTGATTTCTGTCATCTCTGCTACAATTACTATTCAATAGCTATCAATGCATAATGTCAATAGTCCAAGGAAAAATCTTTTCTGATGTGGAAGATCAAACCACGCTACAACCACATAGCATACTAAAAAAAACCTTGGCTCTAGTACCAATTATTGCAAAAACTCGAGTTAATTTCCACTAATAACAACAAATTCACCTTTAGCACTATTGCCTAGGTGAATATAATGTGAATGATTGTACTAATAATCACACTAGGTAAATTCCCAGGAAAAACTAAAGGGGTCATAAACGGTCCCACTTAAAATCCAACCTCCTAAATAGAATTTTTCTAGACATGTAATTTAATAGTATAATAATTCACTACAACTATACCCAAAAGTAGCTATTAAATAAACAAATAAAGAACACCAATATTTAACGAGGTTCAACCAATTATGCCTACTTCCTCAGATACTACTAAATTGATATTTCACTTATTTTGAAGCGAAAGTTTATAAATAGAAAAAAGTTAGGATGATTAATAAGATGAAGAAACCCTCCTTTAAAACTTAAGTAGACTCTCCCATCTTCACATTTTTCTAATATGGGATATCAAAATATGTCATAAGTCAACATATATATATAAAGCTTTTTTAACCTATAACCAATGATATAACATAGAACAAAATACATTAAGAGATGATGAGGAGATGTAATGGAGGAGATAAAGATGGGGTGTACTAATATATTAAGATTTTAGTCACTTAACTAAGGATTTTAAATGAAGAGATGACGAAGAGAAGTTCACACGAAGGAGGGCAATAGTGATTTTCAGATAAAGATAAATCACAAAGGATATGTCCATTAAAGAGGGAGAAAATGAAGAGACGATAAGGAAATTTCACAAAAAGACAGGTCGTGTAATTAAGGTTCACGTGTTGTGAGATTTTTAAATAGTTTGGGGGGAGTCACAGTTATGATTGGGGATGAATTTCATATTCAGTTTCAGTTGCATTGTTGAGATTTTCAAATAAATTGGAATTTTCATAATAGGGTGAAATTAAGTTTAATTTAAAATTATGACTAATTAGGAAAAATATGAAATTGGAGTTAATTGTGTTTAATTCAGATGATTTTAAGTTAGTAAGACTCAATGTGACGTGTGTTCTATGTGACATTATAGGTTCTACTTATAAAAAACAAAAAAGTTACATACTAATATAACACTTATATGATAGAGTCTTAACCTTGTTAAAAATTTCATTAATTAAAGTTTAAAATTAAATAATTTTGAAACGTTATAATTCTTTTTATGTACTCTAAAATATTAGGATTTGACATATGTTCTATTACAAATGTTACTATTAAAAATACATTATTTGCCATAACGAAAACGTCATCTTCAAGCTACGCACACCTTAAAGACGAATAAGCTCTTCAAATGACTTTTAAGAGAGCAAACTTGAACCTACATCTAATAAAATAACAAAAACATCATATTTAATACAAAATTTTAAGATATTAAATTGCAAATTCTTTGTTATAAAAGAAATACTTCCAATTAGTTTATTTATGGCACATCCCAACAATCTCATCCGATCCACTCTATACTAACCATGCTCTCCTTAGTTTGAACCAATCTGAATATAACATGACATGAATCACTAAGAAGTCTAGTTTTTTCCCCAAGTCATTAATCCAACCACGAGTAGAAGGTAACAAACACCCTATAAGAGCAAATTGACCCTTCAAATTATTTTGGCGAGGGGTACGAGGGAGCGCGGGGCTGCATTATAGTATACCATCTTGTTTTTATATAGGTATAATTTGGTAATCAATAACAAAGAGGTGGGAATGGAAAAGCGAACTTTATTCTCTTACTTTTTATTATTTAGTTACTGGTAGTAAATAAAATAAGGAATGATAAAATTAAAATAAATTTTAATAATCTTGAACTTTTATTCTTAAAAGGGTGTGGATATAAACCGGGATCAAAAATTAAGAATAAAAGCTAAAAGATGTTATTAAAATATTATCAAGTTATTATCAAAATATTGTAAGATATTGATTCTTACGAGAATATTATCATCACAATCAAATGATATTAGGATCATTAATTTCTTTAATAATTATTTTATTTTGTTTCATTGGCACTTTTATTTTTATCATAAAAATCATTCATAATTATGTAAAAATTAAAAATTTTATAAATTATTAAAATATTTTATTAATTGTTTATACAATATAAAATATTTTAATTATTTATTTACAAAATAAATTGTATAATAATTAAATATGAGCAAAATTTTCTTGTTATCATTTTTAATATTTTATTAAATACAATTATTAATTATGCGTGTTTGATATAGTATTAAACAAAGTCAATAGTTATCTTAATATTTAGTATATTAAATACGGATAATCAATAATTTTATTTATATTCTGATTCTCAATTTTTATTATCATTCATATTTTTTTTATCCCACAATACTCTTGGAAACAAAATGAATTCATATATATCAGATATAATACTATATTTCAACTCAAAATATTTAAACATTATATTATTATATTATTGTTCCTCTCTTTTTCATACAAATTGCCTTCTCCTCTTGTATTTGTTAGATGTGAGACACTTCCATTTATAACAGCCCGATAAAGTTTATTAACCTTTGGGGTCATGATTTTATTAATGCCTGAATTTTAACGCCTTATTTAACTAAGTACTTAATTTCTTTAAACTTTACCATGTCAATACCTCTATCAATTCATTTAAATGGGAGTGTTGATTCAACATTAGCCTTTCTGTTATCGTTCCATTATTGTTTCTTTCATGGGACTCGATAAAAAACCAAGTCGTAGTTAGATCGTCAATCAGCGTCACCGGTAAATATAAGGTAAGACAGGTTTCTTAGAACAACCAAAAAAGGAAAAAAAGAATACAGGGTGGTGAATCCGTGATGTTTGCTTTACTACTAAAATGAATACAGACAAACAAATACTTGCATATGTGAAGCAAAATAACAGTGAGAAGCAGAGGATAGCCGTATCACGAGAATGTTCTTCCACCGCACCTTCCGGACTAGTGTAAAGAACCACAACATGAGACCTCAACTAAAAGTTCCTTTTTTCGTTTACTTTCATTATAACCACTTTAGAACTAACGAAAAACATATGAATCCAGTAATAGCAAAGTAGTACAAGTTGGAGAAGGAATATATATATAGAGAGAGGTACATCCTTTGATTATGTGGTAGTTTCAGTTTCAGACCATAATAGAATCAAGAAGATTTTGGTTTCTTAGAAATGGGGGGTTTCAATGGGTTTTTTTTGTCAGCTTTTGCAGTGGTGTTGCTCGCTACGAGAGCTTGGACACAAAGACAGGAGCCTCAGGTGCCTTGTTTCTTCATCTTTGGTGATTCACTGGTCGACAATGGGAATAACAATGGGATACTTACACTTGCGAGGGCTAACTACAGGCCTTACGGGATTGATTTCCCCCAGGGAGCTACCGGTCGATTCACTAACGGTCGAACTTATGTTGATGCACTAGGTAATTGTTTTACTCAGCTAAAATTGTATGATCGTAGTCACTGCAGACTACAAATACTGCAAATGACAGGCAAGCGGTGATGAAGTATGGAAGCTTCTCATTTAGACACAATCTCATACTTCATTACCGCAATATGATGATTGATCTTCGAAGTTTAGTTTACCGGTTTGTGCAACTTTTTGCAGCCCAACTACTTGGCTTCCCTACTTACATTCCTCCTTACTCGAGGGTCAGAGGGATCGACTTGTTAAGGGGAGCCAATTATGCTTCTGGAGCAGCTGGAATTCGGGATGAAACTGGAAACAATTTGGTAAAGAAAATCATATATCACAGGAGGACTGTATAATCAAAAGAAATGAATGGGAGGGCTCGATTTATTCTGATGGAATTTTTTATGATTGTAGGGTGATCATATGTCAATGAACCAACAAATAGCGAATTTCGGTAATACAGTACAAGAACTGAGGAGGTTGTTCAGAGACGACACCAATGCACTTAGTAGCTACCTGAGTAAATGCATCTTCTATTCAGGGTTGGGAAGTAACGATTACCTTAACAACTATTTTATGCCAACTTTCTACACAACTAGCTCAGATTACACTACAAAAGCTTTTGCTGCCGCGCTTCTTCAGGATTACACTCGCCAGTTATCAGTAAGTTGCCAAAAGTTTCCATATAATTTTGAATATAATTAACTGACAGACTTGAGTTATTATTTTCTTTATCTAAATATGATAAATTTATGGAGAGTTTTCATCATTCTGCACCAGGTCATAAAATTCTGATATGCTTCTTCAATTTTCTGCAGCAACTGTATTCATTGGGAGCTCGAAAGATTATAGTAACGGCTGTTGGGCAAATTGGTTGCATTCCATATCAGCTTGCACGATATAATAATACAAATAGTACCAACAACAACCGATGCAATGAGAACTTCAATCAAGCAATTTCCTTGTTCAATTCGGGGCTCTTCAAGCTGGTTCAACGTTTCAATAATGGTCAACTACCAGGAGCAAAGTTTGTGTACCTGGATTCTTACAGAAGCACTACTGATCTCTCTCTCAATGGTTCCAGTTACGGTGAGTCCAAAATCATCTCTTTCATGATATTGTAGATCGAATGTTTCTACTGAAACGTGAGATCTATATACTGAAAACAGGATTTGAAGTAGTGGACAAGGGATGCTGTGGTGTGGGAAGAAACAATGGGCAGATAACTTGTCTTCCTCTACAACAGCCGTGTGAAAATCGGGAGAAGTACTTGTTCTGGGACGCTTTTCATCCAACAGAGTTGGCAAACATCTTGCTAGCCAAGGCAACTTTCACTTCACAATCATACACTTATCCCATCAACATCCAACAATTGGCTATGCTTTGAGGGATATTTGTTGCCACCACGTTTTGTTAATTATGCCCAAACGATTCTACTCAAGAACTTTGAATAAATTTATTATTTTAAATATATTTTTCTTGTTTCATCGTCTTCAAATAATTATTTTGAGAATTTCAGCATATGATTAAAAAATAATTATTTTAGTAATTATATGTATATTCTATTCGTAATAGCCATTATTTTAATAATTCTTCTGATTAATATTATTTTAATTACTCTTACACTATAATGATTAATTTATAATATGTAAAAGTGATTTAGGTACTATTAATTAGAGGACTACCAAAAAATAGGTCTTTGCTTTTTTCTTTTAATTAATCTCAGTGAGCAAACATTGAATGTCTTATCATACGACTCAACAGTCAACATAGGATGCATTGCGAAGAATAAAAATTATGTAAAAGGAAAAAAAAAAAGATCAAAAGGTCGCAACAGAGATAGATAGAGCAAACATATGAAAACTATTTTTCTTAGCATACCACCATAAAAGTACCCCTCTATTGCATTAATGAGCAGTACAGAGGTACTAATACAAAATAAGTGATTTTCACCTAGATATCAAGACTGGCAAGCTGCTCTATGTTCATAGGATAAACCACGGCTGTGTCTCCACTGAAAGATTTCTTTCCCAGCAAGATATTCACAGCTTCTGTTGGGTGGAAAGCGTCCCAGAAAATGTACTTATTTCGGTCTTCACATGGCGTTAGGAAGGGGAGACATGTAATTTGTCCTCCGTTTTTGCCAATTCCGCAGCAACCTTGATCTAGGACGCTAAACCCTACGACACAGAGCACAGAAATGTATGTTATCGGCTTATTCGATGTAGCAACTTCAAATTTGTAATGGCTAAAAGAGAAAAGTCTTAACAGAAGGCACCATATACCATTATTTGGAGAGCTGGAAACAAGCTCCCGAAACATACGGGCGATATCAATGTAGATGAACTTGGAACCTGTTAGATTCTTATTGAAGTTGTTGATCATAGTCTTGACATTCTCATTGAACGGTAGAATCAGCTGGTTGACCTCTTCCGAGCATTTTCCGCCAGTGCTCTGAGCCAAGATGCTTGGAATACACCCCATCATCCCCAACCCTGCTATTACAAACTTTCTTGCTCCAAGATCGTGAAGGGTCTGCACTGCCATAACACCCAAGTAAGATACTGGAGATGTAAAGTAGATTCAATATATGGTCATAAGAATTATCTTTCCCTTGTCTTAAATCCTGAAAAGTATATGATATAGGGTACATTGCATGTAGAAATCTTAATTACCATGAGTTGTCGACTGTATTCTTTAACCAAATAATCAGCATACTGTTGTGCATTATACTGATTCTTGGTTGGATAGTTTGGCATGAGATAGTTATTAAGGTAGTCATTGCTGCCCATCCCAACGAAAAATATGCAACGACCAATATCCTGAGTGACATCAACTACTCCAAGATCGTTTCTGATTAGATCGAGCGTGGTTTGGAAGTTCTTTATTTGCTCATCGAATGGTATGCGACCCACCTGATCCAAAGACCATATCGTACATGCAAAGATAAGATTCTAGCGAACCAGATATGAAATGAGAATTGACACGTCTTGTGTGAAGACAAAAGAATCATCATTTAATTGCATTTAACGAGAATCATGGTAACGTAAGTGGAAATGGATTGGTCGCACATTGTACAGTTCGAGATCATTCAATGCAGCATCTGAAACAAACATACGAAAGAATTAAGAATATGGTAGACTAGATAGAGCCAAGAGACCGACCTTATCATGAGCTAGCTAAAACTTCAACGCGAAAATCGAATAATAGAAGATGCTTTAGAAACTAGCTTGCACGTAATTATAACTAGAAGATCGATGCATATGTATAAATACACTTACAAAGTTTCTTCCAGTGACATCAAGGATTCCGGCAGCTGCAGAGGCGTAATTGACACCGTGGAGAACTTCATCTCCAGAAGCCTCATAGTATGCAGGAATCAATGGAAGTCCCAGCAACTCAGCTGCATGCAGAAAAAACTCTCAGGATTATTCTATCATCTATTTTCGGGTTTGAAGGATATATCTATATCGAAAAAGGGTTGACAGCGCTGTAGAAATCGTCTTGAAATGGACGAAAGTCTGACAATTTCTCAAGTGCATTAATTACAGGTGACAAAAGGTCAAAAGAGAGCTATAAACAGAGGGAGCGAGAGAGTTCACCAATTTCGTCAACCATGGTGTAACCATTGGAGAAGCGACCAGTAGGACCTCCACTGAAGTCGATACCATAAGGGTAATAATTTGCCTTGGCGAGAGATGCAAGATAGTTGTTATTGCCATTGTCGACGAGGGAATCTCCAAATATGAACATGGCAGGCACCCACTCTGTTGTTCCTTCAGCTGGCATAGGAGCCACATTTTGGGCGTAACAAACATGCATACATGTGAAGAAAACCACAAGCAGGTAAAATTTGCCAAAGGTGGCAGCCATTAGAGAGACAGACACAGAGCGATATAGAAGAGAGGGAAGTAGAAGCAATTGTGGGGTGGTGTAATAATGTGAGGAATCGTTGTAGGAAGTCAGATTGCGAGAGGGATATTAAGAAGAAGAGACACTAAGATGGTGGCAGTTGAGAAGCAATAATTATGTTCATCAGTTGTGACCATTTGGCGGTAGTAGTGTAGCCCATTTCCTAATGCAACCTAATTTATCCATATGTAGATGCCTGGCGTTGCCAGAACTGCTAATTAATTTTTTTCCTTAATTGCTCAAGTAATTAAGAATGTATAATCATTGTATCTTGCAAAGGGTCATGGTCAAATCAGGCTTGGTGGATTCTACCTAACATTATAAAAGAATATGCATAAAAGTATTTTATGGAAAGACACTAATAATTACCAGATTTTCCTCCATATAAATTTTTATCTACCCTATTATATACGAAATGTCAACATTTTCTTCAACAATTATGAATTGTGCATATCTTAAGCTTCATACCACGAATTCATCCGCAATGATACAATTTTAGGAAATTTTCAAACTCTTATTGGCTTTTATATCAGTAGTTCGATAATTATTTAAGTAATTCGTTTTTAGTGCCTTAATATGTAACTGCAAAGAATGATATAACTAATGTATCTTGTATTTGTTTGTGTTCTTTGCATGAGCATTTTCATCTCTATTTATACATGTGCATCACGAGTAAGATAAAGAAATTTGTATTTATCATATCTTATGAGAATTACGATAGAAAGATAAGGTGTTATCAACAAATTAAAGATTCTTTATCATTATGATAGCAAGCTGTTGAGAAGTTGTTACATGATAATTAAATAGAGACTTTTTAAGCAACCAAATCTTGAACCAAATGGATGTCAATCTCAATGTGTTTGGTAAGAGACAAGATCTGCATTAAGGAAGTTGGCTCTGAGATTATCACAATACAATAGCGGCTTAACATCAGAAAGTCCAATTTCTCTTAGAAGAGAGTTGATCCAATATAGTTTAGCAACCGTAAAAGCAATGCTTCTATATTCAACTTTAATACTAGATCTGACAGTCATAGGCTACTTTTTGTGCTCTATGAAATCAGAAAGTAACCAAGAAAAATACAATAAGCAGAAGTGGAAGTGATCATTAGGATACCCATCCTAATTAACGTTAGAATACGCATGTAAGATTAAGTGGGTAGGAATAGTTGAATGAAATCCATGGGATGGGATAGAGGGAAAGTATCAAAAAATGTGTTTAATAGTTGAGTAGTGAATATTTGTAAGGTAATGTGAGAATTGAGAAACGTGTTAGCATAAAATTATATATCTGACTTAGTGACACAGAGATATTGAAGAACTTCGACGGTATTATGATATTTAGTAGGATCAGAAAGAGGAAGTCCATAATTTTTGGATAAAGGTAAAGATGGAGTCATGGAAGTAGAGACTGGTTTGGAGGAATCAAGATGAGTTTAGTGAAAAAGATCACAAGTGTAATTGGACTAAGTGAGAAGCAAGCTAGTGGGTGTGAATGTTACTTCAATACCAAGAAAGTAACGAAGAGGGCCAAGATCTTTGATGGTAAATGTAGCATGAAGATCATTAAAGATAGTCCGAATAAATTCGTGTGAAGAACTTATTACCAGGATGTCATCCACATAATAAGAAGAAAGGTAGTGTGAGGGAGGTATCAACTTTGGACAAAATAAAACCAGTTTTTGTAAATTTATGACTTATCATGTGAAACTAGACTTTAGGAGCTTACTTGAGACCATAAATATCTTCGTGAAAGCAACATGCATATTGAGGATGATTAGGAGCAGTAAAACCTGCGAGTTGTTGCATGAAGACAAGTTCTTGAGGATTTCAACGCAAAAAAGTATCATGGACATCGAGTTGATAAATGACACAATTCTTAGCTAAAGCACGATTAGACTAAGCTGTTGATATACCAGGGGATCGGTGGTATCCTTTGGCAATAAGACAAGCTTTGCAACGGTCAAACAAGTCATTAGGTTTAAGTTTAGTTCGAAAAACCCATCTGCAGTCAATAATATTTGCACGTAAAGGTGGAGGGGCAAAAGTCCAAGTGGTGTTGTAATAGAGAGCTTTGAACTCATTAAGCATTGCTTGATGTTAGTAAGAAAATTTGTTGGCATAATTAAAGGAAATGGAATCAGGAGCAGGAGAGGGGTAAGTGATGATATGGTAGGTAATATGATCAGGAAAGGTTTTGAGTCAGCGAGTGGTGACCATTAAATGAGAGGATGGTGACGGAGCTTGAGTTACTAATGGTGATAGTACAAAAGTTACAAGTGGTTTGGAGTTGTAGAAATAGGTGATGATGACAAATTTGTATTTAGGGGAGGAGATGTCAAGTTAAAAGGCAGTGGTAAGGGAAGGGAATGAGAATGTGAGGGAGAGATGAGATAGAACAAAATAAAGATTGTGGGAAAAATATTTAGGGGGCCTCTATATCACGTAAAGAATGGTATAATTGAAGTAATTTATATTTATTTTTGTATTTTACATGAACATTTACATCATCAAAAAGATTTAAAATTTAAAAGGTTCAATTAGTATTAAACCGTCATAAAACCGACTAAAGATTAAATGAAATTAAAAATTTTTAAATATTATTGAAAAAGATTGTCTTAACTTATCCAAGAATTTGAAATTTATTTTAAAAAGATTGTTTAATTAAATTTTATTTATTTATTTTAGTTTATAAGAACTTAACAATTTACAAAAATTAACCTATTAAGTAATAAATTGATTAATTTTTAAGAATTATTAAAGTAAGTCAAACAAGAAAGTTACAAATTGAATCGAAAAGTTAGACACTAAAACATTTTTTCGATTAAACCAATAATTTTTTTTATCGTTAGACCTTGAATTTTTTTAACTGAAGTATTACAGGAAGCCTTATTGTAATTAATCAGTACATTTATATATCAGCTATCTTGCATCTATAGCTCTATGTGATAACGAACAACATTATACATTAGTAAATATGTATAACTAACATGATGGCGTACGTAATATAATAAGAGTATCGAGTATCGAGTATCGGAAGTTCGTTAAATGCTGAAGCATCGTAAACAGATTCAGTTGTTAGGATTTATGTACTAAATATAGAACTGTCAGTTTTAAGAATTCCTTCTGATGGACGTTTCATTCTACTAGTTTTTCATAATGGTAATCTGTAATAAATGTACATTGGATAAAGTCTTTCGAAGAAATTATTTAATGAATGTGATAGATTTAGTTCTTACGATGTCACGGAGCTCGAGCACAGCACCTCATCCAATGAATTTGTGTGTGAGGAAAAGCACTTGAATTTTCTGCGCTGATGACTCCATGTTGTCTAGATGACCTAGGCAACCGGTGAGTGTTGAATAGTAATATGAATCTTGCGTTATCTCGCACTATATCAAGTTATTGTACTGAAATATAATGAATAATTTAGGATTAATTAACACTTAACATTTACTTGTTATTTGGTTTGTTGTCCCTCCTTCCCTCTCACGAGTCTTTGCCTCGACCTTCAACTTTTGTGTGTTTCAATATCTTTTTCTTTATGTTTCTTCAATGGTGATTTGTAATTGTTTTAGGAAGGCACTTTCTGAACAAGGTTGTATCTTTGTTCTGTGAATTTCATTTTGTGTTTGCCTCTCCTCTCTTTTGCTTTGAAAAGGAGCTAGAAACTATACTTCCTAACCACTGTGAAGCTCAAAAACACAAATTCAAGCCAACACATCAAATTTCAGGCCACGCTCAATTTTTAAAAAAAAAAAGATGGAATCTAAACTATAGGGAGCCGAATCTATAGGGGCCCAACCTCTACCCGACATGTTTGCCATCCCTGTATCATGGGTTGAAAGCGGTAGAGATGGTGTCGCTTGTTGAGTTTGTGATTATGCCACCGGTTTATAATGTGAAAGGAGTTCATATATTTGCTCAAATGAAACCGGCTGAATTTGATGAAAAAAGCAAGCTTCTTCAATTGTAAATACAAAAAAAAAATAGACAATCACATTAATAAGAAAGTTCAAAACCGTTTTGAAACCTAAAACTCAAGACTTAACAAAACTTGTACCAAGATCAGCTAGTTCAATGACTATTGCAGGAAAGTAAATCACACGGGGGACCATAAGATCCCACAGGAATTAACAGAAGACTTACTGCAACTTAGTGAGAATCTGTTCGTTCCAATTTCAAAGCCATAAATAGTAAAACAGGTACATCGCAGGGACCTCAGATTCATGTAGAAACCTCATCACTTGAAGCACTTGGCATCCAACAGAGCCTCTCCCTCAAATGGCTCAAGATCTTCAATCATCTGATTGACACGTTCCTTCTGTGCTTCATCACTAATGTCCACCTTCTTCCATTCATAAAGTTCCATGTCATAACACTCATCAATCACAAACTGAGGAATCTCTTGTCCACGGAATAGCCACAACCCCTTCACCTTAAAGGGTGGTTCTGAACCAATCACCAGCATTTTCCCAAAAGCATACTTGCGAGCCAAATCCATTCGTTGCAGAAATCCACTAACTTTGTTCAATGTAACAAATGAGACCGTATTCTCATCATTATACTTGTAATCACAAAACCAAAGAGAATAACCCTCATGATCATACATGTCCCAAAAACCTGAAAAGAACAAAACAAGAAATAATCCAACAGTTAAACACTAATAGGGTATTTGATTCATCTGCTGAAATAGATAAGGAATGGAATAGTTATTCTTAGAAATAGAATGAAATAAGTATTACTTAGTTTAGTTTATTCTTAAGAATTTCTAATGATGATGTATGCCATGTTTGGTTTGAAAACATAAATTTGGAATGGCAAAGGAATGACTAACAAAAATATCAAAATATCAATTATAGTCTCCACTAAAATTATTATTATTATCACTAAAATTATTATTATTATTATTATTAAAAAATAATATTATAATAATAAAAATAATAATAATAATAATAAGAAAATTAATAATAATAATAATAATGATGAAAAAAAGAGGGAGAAAGGTTGTTTTTATCTATTCCACATTTTGAGGAATAGGTAAAGACAGGGGAGAGGTATCTTTAGTTATTCCTCAAAATGCAAGAATAACTAAACCTGGGATTAGTTATTCTATATGTTATTTTCTAACCAAACAAAGGAATAACTATTCATCAGGAATATATCAGTAATAGAATAGCTATTCCACTCAACCAAACACGCCATAAAGAATTGGAAGCTGAGAACGCAACGCATGATTGCATCCTTGTGATGTATGCTAATTATGTCGTCTTAAATCAAATAAGTTAGTATAAAGAACATTCCTACAGCATCTAATAAAATAATGGGCAATAACATCACATACCACAAGACATAAGAATACATAAATGTTGCCAAATGTAATCTAGGTTAAGAGACTAACCTTTAATAGCTACTTCACGGAAATTGGTCTTAGTGTTCGAGTATAGCCTCTTCCACTCATCAAGAATCATCTTACTAGGGGGTAAAAGATCAAGAGGGTTTTTGGGTTTGGGCTTAGGTACTTCTTCCTCATCACCAGCCTCTGTTTCCTTGGGCTTTGCTGCTTCTTTCTTTGTCTCTTTTTTGGCCTCTTTCTTCAGCTCATCCTTGGGTTTTGCTTGTTCCTTTGGCTGTGCAGGTTTCTTTGCTGATTGGACAGGAGGGACGGATGTTGTTTGCTTCACTTCTCCCAATACCTTTCGGAAATTTGGTTGATTAACCATAGTCCAGAAGTATCTCTCAACATGAGGGAACTCAGAAGTAAAATCTTTGGTCAAAATCCGGCTAAACCCCATTGACAAATTACAGGTCATAATGATGTCAGCCAAAGTCACAGAATGCCCAACCAAATAAGTATTGGATGCCAGATGTGTGTTCAAAGCGGCTAGTGCTCTCTTTAAGCCAGAAATAGCAGCTTCCTCAGCCTTTGATCAATTACACAAAAATTTTGATTGAAAAGTTCAATCATTATTTGAATATTTATCCTCAAAGAAACTTATTGTGTCAACACTGGAATATAAAAGATCAAAACATAATTCAACTAACCGGAGGGAGGTACACAGCAAAGCCAATTCGGGGTACAAACCAGCGCAATATATTAGCATCAATCTCCAATGAAGCAAAATCTATCCATTGCTCAGTATGAGCCTGCCAAATCCAGGTCCTGAATTTTATCATTTAATTCAAAGCACCAAAAAAAAAGGAGAAGGAAATTTGAGACTGCAAGAATAGCAAACATTTCCTTCATTATCAGTTTCACATTACCTCAGATTCTCAAATTACAAGTGAACATCATAAAGAATAACTCCACCAAGGTATATGGATTTCCAAAACTTAATCAACATATGCAGAAAACAATTGCATAGATGTTCAACTTCATCAATACTAAACCCTAAGTACTGTCACTATCAATCTCTCTAAGTGGTCTTGGGTTGCAAGGAATAGCTCTATATCCAAGCAAATGCAATCAAATTTACCCTAGCTGTAATCAGACAAACAAGCAAATAGCAAGCAACAGGAAACGACATCACTTACATATTCAATCAATGAAGACCCGAAAAGGGCATTATCTCCATTCAACCGTGCCACTGCACCAAGCAATAACAAGCAACTAAATAGTTCTCTCAGAAAGGCAATCAATTTCTATAGAGTAAAACAAATTTGGTACCAGCCTTACCATATCGGGCAATGGCATTACTCTCAAAAATGGGACCATCTGGTGTTTCCAGCACAGGAACCTAGACATCATTAAGTCCTATAAACGTCAAACTAAATCACATCACACAAGAATGAAAAGAGCTTGCAATAGCATGTGGCAAACCTTTCCAATAGGGTTCATCTTAAGAAACTCAGGAGTCTTATTTGATACTCCCATCTCAAAATTCTTCGCCAATTCAACTTGAACACCACTGTACTCAGCGGCAATGAGTGCCTTGAAAGCATTCTTGTTCGTGTTACCCGCATGCAGTACCTAAATGCAAATCGAACAGAAATAGACACTTTAATCGGTAAATAATGACAATGAACAATTGTAAAACACACTCTTCACCAAAATTGGGATAAATTACAAGTTACAACCGACACAAAACGAGGGGGAAAACATGGGCAGAAAGAACATAGATTTGCAATAAGAAAGCACTATAACAAGTTCTAAATAATCCCACCATCAAGCATCTAGTAATCGACCATGAGAGTTCACACTTCAATAATCATTTGCATCAATACAATCAAAAGCCCAAGAGAAAGACCAAGTCAAATTAGAACTCCGAGAAAGAAAAGACGTAAGCTTTTTAAGCTTACCAGAGCCATGACGACTTGGAAAAAGAAATGGAACTGGTTGAAACAGAAGAGCGAGAAGATCTGCAAGGTCAAAGAAACCAATTCAACAACACTGAAGCGACAATAAAAAGAAAAGCGTTTATTGGGGTCAACATATAACCTGGGGTTTAACTCACCTCCGAACTGACGAACCCGAAGATGTCAGCACAGGATCGTTGAAGCAACGGCTTAGAGGAATTCGTTTAAGTGCTGCGTCGTCTATCTCCGGAGTAGGGTTTATACAACACTTAAAAGTCACTATTTTCTATTTTTCTTTTCTTGTTTTCTTAATAAAAATTATCAAAATATATCGTTAAAATAATATTTTAATAATCCCAAATATATATTTTAAAATAACATGATTTTAATGAAAAGTTAATATCAAATTTGATCCATTTCTTAATGTCGAAATAAACGTCCCAAAAAATGTTAACATTTACACACTAAAAGAATAACACAAAAACTAATGGATAAGAAAGTAGTAATCAAATTGTTCAAATGAACTTGGTTTTCTATTTGATTTAATCTTCAACTTTTAATTATATAACAAAATAAGTTATTCAACTTAAAATAATTATTATAAAACTATGGAAACATTTTAACTTTAATAATGGAAAAAATACACACTTAAGCATAATACTAACAAATAAATATCAAATAAAAATACATATTAAACACCATATTTTAGTTAATAAATTCATAAATTTAGTTTTATTTAATTAAAGAATTATAGCTATTTTGAGTTGAATAAAAACAACTTTATTTGATATTTTAACTTTTAAAAAACTTTATGTAGTATTTTATTTTTTAATTTATTAAATTTAACTAATTGGACAAATGAAAAGAAAATATATGAAGAAATGCTTTGATCCAAAATGAATAAACAAAATTAACTCAAGAAAGGGAGTAGTTAGGATGATTGAAGAGGGTCTTACTAGGGATGACAAGTTAAGTCAAGAAAAGGAGTGAATAAAGAAAATTAACTTAAGAAAAGGAGTAGTTAGAATGATTGAAGAGGGTATTCCTAGGGATGACAATGGGTTAGTTAACTCAAGAAAAGGAGTAGTTAGGATGATTAAAGAGGGTCTTAATAGGGATGACAATAGGTTGGCCTATGATTGGACCCTCCCAAGCTCAAGCTCGGCTAGAGGTAGTGGGCTTGACTCTGAGCTTGATTCAACCCGACTCTAATTTTTTAATAAATAAAAAATACACAAAATAACATCCTTTTGCTTATAAGGGTTGAGCCTTGGCCGAGGTCGAGCTTGAAAGCTTAAATGTGAGTCCAATCCAAGGCTTGATTTTTTTAAAAAAAATTGATTCAAAGTTCGATTAACTTGGAACAGGTGGGGGAAAACTAGGTTGGCCCCGGGCCTAGATGGTGCAAATACTATTGACACTATGGTAGTGAAAGAAACACAATCATATAAGGCTCATTTGATGGGTACCACTCCATCTCAATCATTATGGAAGGATTGACAGGGGATGATGATATCATGTTTGATAAATCTGTTTCGGATAATGAAGAGGGTGATAATCATGATGTCCATATTCATTTCTTAGCTGAAGAGAATAGGGAGACATATAAGCCTTGGTGTAAAGTGATTATTGTGAAACTTTTGGGCAAAGAATTAGGGTATAAGGCTTTATTAGCCTATATCTAACATCTCTGCAACCTAAAGGGAACTTTAAGATTATTGGCATAGGGAATGATTACTTTCTCTTATAGTTTGAAAAGAAATTGATTATCTACGTCCTAAATAACATTCCTTAGATTATTAGTGGTCAGTATCTCACTATTTAATAATGGCATTCCCACTCTACAGTTAGTAATGATTTGATTACATCCATTATAACATAGATTCGTTTTTCAAAGTTATACTTGGAATGCTATTCTTTAATCGATTTAAAGAGAATAGTTGTTCATGTTAGTAGAGTCATCCGAATTAATAGAATGATTGAAAGTGTGACGAGAGGAAGCTTTGATAAGGTCTAAGTTGATTTGGAATTGAATAAGGGCCTGTTTGGTTGGATATTAATTAATAGAATAAAATGGAACGAAACAGAACAATTTATAATAGAATGGAATGTAATATAGTGAAAAGTTGTTTGAGAGGGATAGAAGGGTTCATAATGTAATGTAGTGAAATGTTGTTTGGAAGATGGATGGAAAGAAATTGAATGTAATATATAATAAATGACTATTATACCCCTGATATTGAAATGTTTATTGCAAGAGATTTAATGCTATAATTTTAAAACAGAAATTATGTTCAATTAAAAACTCACGATTGTGACTTGTTCAAGTCACAACCCTAATAAATAATTTTTTACATATTTTCAATTTTAAATAATCAAATTTTTAATAAAAGTTTTATTATCTTATTATTAATTACATACAATTTATTATTAAATATATAAAAATATTAATATTAATTATTTAATAAATGCCCAACTTATCTGTCCCTTCCCTTGTCAGTTGTCATACTATAATTGTTTTATTTTTCTCTTATGTGCCTTCCTTTTCATGTGCAAGCCTAACTTAATTACACCATAGATTGTACACCAACTCTCAGCAAAATGTAAAAACTGTGACAACTAAAACGTTAAAACAATAGCTACGACTCAGCCTTAGGGTCTTTCCTAGAAAAATTGGACATCATAAATGAGGTTATAGCTGGAGTTCATTTGGAGATTAAGAAATAAGAGCAGACGAGCAAACTGTCTAGAGAGTCAGGCACAGAGGAAGAGATGATGGAGGTGTGCTATGAGCTATGAGGAAGAGACGTTGGTAGGGTAGTGCTCAGTGTATGGTGGCCGATGACAGCAACATGTGAAGGAGAGTCACTAAAGAGGAGAGTCAGAGACAAGGGGAGAGGGAGAAATGAAAAATGTGGGGTTAGAGTTAGAAGAAATAATTAGTATTAAGAAAAATTATTGAGGGTATATTATATAGTATGTATTTATTAGTTTACGTTCCATCCTAAACCCTCATATCCGAGGTTTCTTATTTTCACTGTTTAGGATGGAATGGAATGTAACATGAAACCCTCCACTTCCACCTCATTCCATTCCATTCCATTATGAAAACCTCAATCAAATGATGGAAGTGTGTTACGTTTCATTCCGTTCCATTACTAACCCCTCAACCAAACAAGGCCTAAGCATTGGAGGTCATATGTGTCATGGGGAAAATTTTAAATGTATAGAGTATAAGGGCCTTTAGATGGTTTATTTTCAATATGAAAATTTTGGCCATAAAAGGGACGCATTTCTTATCCATAATGATATTTCTCATATAAAAGAAGGATTGTAAGACTCATTTCATTGAGGGTTTTGGTGCATCCACTAATATTTCCCCACAACCGAAAACCACTTTTAGACCATAGATGCAAATTTAACAAAAGGCAATAAAGTCAATGAAGGAGATGTCATCGAAAGGCAAGTATCTTTAACATGATAATAGTATTGCTCCCATTGATGGTGTATTCTCTTATGCTTAAAGAGAAGATTTTGGGGCACCAAAATTAAGGTAGATTCTAACAACAAAAAATTTAGCTTTAATTCCTCTGTTAAACACCAATGGGAGCTAGAAAAAGAGGTGGGCATCCAATTTTCCCCCAAGAAGTCAAAGGCAGTTAAACCTAAAACTAAAAATAAGCAGGATGCATTTGAGCCCACTAATATTCAAGGCCCACATTAAGGGATGCACTTCAAGGCAAACTCTTCAAAGTAGGTGATTTTTGACCTAAAGAGATTGGATTCTTTTCTTAAGCCATTGAATGGAGAAAGTAGTGAGCTAGCTTCAATGCATAGGCCTCTTGATATTAGTACTAAAGTTGTTTTACTCACACGTGAGGCTACTTAAAGTAATTCCAATTTGGGCAAATATGTTCTCATGCTAACACCCTAAATACAGATACCCATAGTGAGACGAATTCATTTGTTTTTAGTGATGATATGTTTGAAGGTGGAGAAGGTGACCCTACTGTGTCACTGATGCCAGAATGATATCGATTATGACTTTCTTATACTGGGTATTGATATTTTCTATGTTTATTGTCTTTTGAAATTATAGAGGGGCTACTAACTTTGAGTTTCAACACAATGTCGGAGAACTTATTAGAATGCACAAAGTAGATGTGTTAATTTTAGACAAACTAAGAGTAAACAAGGAAAAGGTTGCCAAAATAATTCGTAATCTCTGTTTTAAGGGACATACAAAGGTTGATACAAGGGAGTTTTCTAGCAGAATTTTAGGTGATATAGATTTTTTTAATTAGCCACTTTAATGTGTTGGAAAAGAGTGACCATTTTATTTATTTGCTTATTACTGATGGTAAGGAGTTTTGCTAGGCTCTCACTGTAGTGTATACTAGTCTAACTCCTACAGTTTGTGAGTTTTTTAGGGTTATCTTTGTTGGATCCCGAACTTTTCTTGGAAGTTTGAATTATTAAATGAGAATTTATTGGCGTTTAGTCATGAGTAAAAATCAAATTTCTTGAATTAGAAATTTATGGAGTTTATTTATGAATATTTTTTTAATTACATATGGTTTCATGGATTAAATGGAAGGTTAGAATTAGGTTAACGAGTTAGAAGGTATTAGAGTAAATATGGAAGGGTAAATTTGGTAGATTAAAGTTTGTTTTAGATTAATAAGAGAAGAACGATGAAGTGTTCGTAAGGCGAAGAAAGAAAGAAAAGAAGAACCTAGAAAAAACTAGAGAAAGAGGAAGAGAGTCGTGTAACAATAAGAGAAAAGGGAGAGACGTGTTTGAGAAGTAGGGAAAAAGAGAGAATCGTGTAAAATGTAGAAAGAGTAGAAGAAGTGAAGCAGAAAATCAAACCAGAAAAAAAAGAAGAAAGAAAGAAAGATCAAGGAGATAAGAAGTGGAAGAAGAATGTTCAGCTGAGTTTTAGGTAACCCTTTATCTATTTTCTTGTTTTGATAGAAGAAGGAAGCAGAGAAACTAAGTTTTTATGTGCTGAAAATGAAGAAAGAAAGAAGAGGAATAAGAGATTTATGTTCTTAGATTTTTATGAACTTTTAACTAGATCTTAGTTCTTCTAGTTAGATAAATTAAGAGTAGATTAAGTTTAAGCTTATTTTTGGATAATAGAGCTTTATGGAAGTTCTGTTCGTATATGTTGTTTGAATGAAAAATATGTTTGTTTGAAGGGACTTAAGAATATCAAAGGCAAGAACAAGAAGAAAGTCAAACTTGATCTTGAAGTTATAAGTAAATAGATGGGTAATATGTTTATATTTTTCGTGATGATGGGCTGTATTATTTGATTTTGTGTGTATAAATGCTTGTCTTGAATCATTGTGAATGTGGGAAAAATGTTCTGTGAATTTAATATCATGTTTGCTTTGAAAGAATTCTGCCGCTTTGATGTTAATGAAAAATAGAAAATTTAAGAAGCATGAAAATATGAATATGATATGAAATACGTAAGCATTGGAAATTTGCTTGTGTAGGCAAGAGAGATACCATTATGTTCGTCACATTCACATTGACTTAAAGCCTTCACCCAACTGCCCGCTTGTGGCATATGACCTCTAAAAAATGGACTCATTTTGTTCATAGTGTAAACTTTGATTTTGCCATTCTATTTTATGAGATTCTCTCGAGCCATATTGTTTATGCATTTCATTATGATTTGCTGAGCATGATATATGATTGAATGCTTTATTTTAATGATTGAAAAATACATGATATGATTTATGTGATAGCATTTTTTATTATGTGTTCTGTGAGCTAGAATTGTGGATATGTTAAAATTTTCTAGATTAAGGTGCTATATATATATATATGTGTGCTTGATTATTTGTGGCTCATCACCGATGGCTATAAACATATTAGCCACTGAGCTTCGCAGCTCACCCCCATCATTTTCCATTTCTCAGGTGCAAGAATCCACAGATCAATAGTGAACCTTGCAAAAAATTCGGCAAATCTCCAATAAATATTTCATTTGTAATTAAGTTAGTTCAGAAACTTTTGGTTGCTTTATAAGCATGTCAAGCATAAGCATTCATGATTGTATTTTTGTATTATGCTACTAATATGGTTTTTTATATATAACTGAAGCAATGTACATACTTTGTTTTATTGAGAAATGAATGATAGTAAGAGTTAGAAGAAATATTCGTCTATTCATGTTCAAATTCCTCTTTTATTAGATTGTTATATTTGTTTTTGGTTGGGAATGAGATTGATAGATGTTGAAGACTTTTGAATAGATTTTTTTGAAGTAAATTGTTTAATGGGAGTTTTGTATGTATGGTTTACATTTGATGGATTCGTGTCTTTTGATATAGGTAGTAGTTTCCATTGAAAGTAGAAAAAAATGGGATGAAAATGTGTTCTGAATTTTTAATAAATCAACTATATTGATATAGACATAACTAGACAAAATTGTCTTCATAAAAGTTGTATCTCTTTCTCTTAGCTTTCTAACAACATAAATTTTATAATTTTTGGACTTTGGGATTGAAAGTTATGATATTTTGAAATAGGAGTGTGCAGATGGGGTTGCACAATCGTGCACATGCCGGATTGCGACAACCCCAGTTTTTCATGGTTGTCGCGACAAACCCCCACTATTCATCAAATATCGCGATCGTGCACAAGTATGACCACGACTCCTCTTGCTAATGTCTGTGACTCTTACCCCTCAGACTGTGAATTTTTTTATTTATTTTATTTTATTTTTTTGTTTGTTTGTTTATTTGTTTTTACTCCCACTAAGAAATTTCATTTTTTTAATCTTGATGATAATTATATATATATATATATATATATATATACTTTTATTTAAAATTCTCCTAATTTTGGCACCTTATCATCATGTAATAAGAACCAAGACCCGAAGCCAACAATTATAGTCAGCTACATACCCTAATTATCACCTGTCTAAATGTGACTTGAAAAGTTGTCATACCGATTGCTTTCTTCATTCTACTCACTTTTTGCGTTGGCGAGGCTCGTCTCCTCTTAATTACCTTCACCAGACATATTAGAAGGGATCTCAATATGATTATCAATCATCTTACTACTTCTTAAAATAGTAACTGCTTGGGCTTACTTGGGTTGACTAGGCAACTTCCTTTTTTGATTGTTGTGTATTTGAGTAGCAAGTTGCCATACTT
>JANZXP010000194.1:5097151-5112199 GCA_027576715.1 Erythroxylum flavicans
GAAGTGAAGCAGAAAACTGAACCAGAAAAAGAAGAAGAAGGAAAGAAAGATAAAGGAGATAAGAAGTGAAAGAAGAAGGTTCCGCTGAGTTTTAGGTAACCCTTTATCTATTTCTTGTTTTGATAGAAGAAGGAAGTAGAGAAACTAAGTTTTTATGTGCTGAAAATGAAGAAAGAAAGAAGAGGAACAAGAGATTTATGTTCTTAGATTTTTATGAACATTTAACTAGATCTTAGTTCTTCTAGTTAGATAAATTAAGAGTAGATTAAGTTTAAGCTTTTTTGGATAATAGAGCTTTATGGAAGTTCTGTTCGTATATATTGCTTGAATGAAAAATATGTTTGTTTGAAGGGACTCAAGTATATCAAAGGCAAGAACAAGAGGAAAGTCAAACTTGATCTTGAAGTTACAAGTAAATAGGTGGGCAATATGTTTATAGTTTTCATGATGATGGGCTGTATTATTTGATTTTGTGTGTATAAATGCTTGTCTTGAATCATTGTGAATATGGGAAAAATGTTATGTGCATTTAATATTATGTATGCTTTGTAAGAATTCTGCTGCTTTTGTATTGAGAAAAAACAGAAAAACTTCAAAAAACATGAAAATATGGATATGATATGAAATATGTAAGCATAGAAAAGTTTGTTTGTGTAGGCAAGAGAGATACCATTTCATTCGTCGCGTGCACGTTGACCTATGTCCTTCTCCTGACTGCCTGCTTGTGGCGTATGAGCTCTGAAAAATGGACTCATTTCATTCATAGTGTAAACTTCAGTTTCGCTATTATGTTTTATGGGATTCTCTTGAGCCATATTGTTTGTGCAGTTCATTGTGATTTGCTGAGCATGATATATGATTGAATGCTTGTTTTAATGATTGAAAAATACACGATATGATTTATGTGATAGCATATTTTTTTATTATGTGTTATGTGAGCTGGAATTGTGGATATGTTATTTCTAGATTAAGGTGCTATATATGTATATATATGTGCTTGATTGTTTATGACCCATCACCAATGGCTATAAGCATATTGGCCACTGAGCTTCGTAGCTCACCCCGTCATTTTCCATTTCTTAGGTGCAAAAAATAGCAGATCGATAGTGAACCTTGCAAAAACTTCGGCAAATCTACAAAAAATATTTTATTTGTAACTAAGTTAGTTTTGATCATTTTGGTAGCTTTAAAAACATGTCTAGCACGAGCATTCATGATTGTATTTTTATATTATACTACTAATGTGGTTTTTGATATGTAACTGAAACAATGTACACACTATGTTGTTTGAGAAATGAATGAAAGTAAGAGTTGAAGAATTTCTCTTCTGCTCATGTTCAAATCCTCTTCTCTGTTAAGTTGTTAACTTTAGTTAGGAATACAAGTGTGAGATCTTTGATGGTTTTTGGATAGATTTTCTTAAGCAAATGGTTTTAATGAGATTTTTTTATGTATGGACTGTACTATTGGCTTTTGGGTCTTTTTGAAATTTCATAGAAGTGTATATTGACAGATGAGAGAAAATAAGAGAATAAGGGGATAAAAGTATGTTCTGAAACTTCAATGAATAAACCATATTGTTCTAAGTAGAATTTGACAAAGTCGTATTCATGAAAGTTATAGCTCTTTCTCTTAGCTTTCTAACGACATAAAGTTTATAATTTTTGAACTTCAAGATTGAAAGTTATGATAAATTAAAGTAGGAGTGTACAGTTGGAATGTGCACAATCACGACAAATCCGAATTTTCATGAATGTCGCGATCGTGCTCCGCTACTATTCACCAAAAGTCATGATCGTGCATAAGCACGATTGCGACACCCCCCTCTCATGCTCGTAACTCTTCCAAAGTCATGCTCGTGATTTTTCAGTTGTCACGGCCATAACATTCTTATATGCACGGCTGTGATTTTTTTTATTTATTTGTTTGTTTTGTTTATTTGTTTTTACTCCCACTAAGAAATTTAATTCTTGTCATTTTGATGTTAATTATATATATATACTTTTATTTTTAAAATTCACCCAATTTTGGCACCTTGTCGCCACAAAATGAGAACCGAGACCCAGGGCCAACAATTTTAATGAGTTTTTTTGAATTATATGCTCTTTCCTAGTTATTTATTGATGATTTTAATCAAATTTTGCATATCAAAGATAAACAATGTGGGTATCAAGAGCTAACCAGACATTATGAGCGATTTATGAGGTTATTTATTACAGACAATTTATTACCCTAGATACTAGAGTTTATAAGTTTACATGGACTAATAATCAATCTAGATGGGGACATATTGAGAAGAAACTTAATAGGACTCTTTTTAATGCTACAGAAAGGTAGTGTTTTATGGATGCTACTATCCAATATCTTCCTAGAGCACATAATGACCAAAGGTAGTGTTTTATGGATGCTACTATCCAATATCTTCCTTGAGCACATAATGACCATTGCTCGGTCTTGGTTTCCTTACTAGGGGTGGTTTTAGATAAAGCATATAGACCTTTTCATTTTAAAATTGCTTGGTAGTTGCATAACCTTTTATTAGAGTGATAAAGTCATCTTAGAAGGAGGATAATATCTTGCATGGGTTTTTAACATCCCTTTAGATTGCTTTGGTTGATTGGAATAGAAGTGTGTTTGGTAATATTTTTAAGGAAGCTACGTCTTCTAGCAAGGTTGGGTAAGGTGTAGTGAGCTTTGGAATATCAGCTTAATCCTTCTCTATATAGATTAGAGAAAGATTTGATAAGAGATTATAATGATGTGTTATCCCTAGAAGAATTAATTTGGTTTTAAAAATTAAGATCAAATTAGGTAAAGCTCAGCGATAGTAATACTAAATATTTTCATACCATAACTCTTATGCAATGAAATTGGAATAAGATCATAGCTCTCAAATATGATAATGAGGAATGAATTTTGGTTGTTGAAGCAGTTACATGTCTAGTTATTTCTTAGGTTCAACAGATGTACATGGCATAACAAGTATATATGGATTTTGATCGACTTTGTCCAAGATCTCATCCTTTAAGTGACTATCAATTTCTTCAACTTTCTCATATCCCACAAAAGGAAGAGATCTTTTAGGCTTTAAAAGTGATGGCATCATTTAAATCCTCTAGTCCAAATAGGTTTCAAGTGGTGTTCTATCATTCTAATTGGAAGGTTATTTTGTGCATAAGGCTTTTTTCATTGGTACTTTTGATGAGGCATTAAGTAGGGTATTGGTTGTTCTTATTCCTAAAGTATATAGCCTAGAGAAAATGTCTCATTTTTTGACCATATCTCTCTGTAATTTCTCAATTAAATTGCTATCTCAAAATTTTGGTAGAACAGATATGACCAATGTTGAAGGAATTGATTTCTCCAACTTAAAGTAGTTTTACTTCAAGTCATGGTACTTCTGATAATGTAATTTTGGTGTAACAGGCAATCCACTCTCTATATATAAAAAAGGGAAGATGTGTAAGCATAATTATGAAATTTGACTTGGAGAAGGTGAATGACCATATTAGTTAGTTTTATTTACGATGGGTTCTTATATAATTGGGTTTGCCATTGTCAATGATATTTTTGATTATGTTTTGTATTACTTCCATTCAAACGAATTTTATGTATAATGGAGAAACGATAGGATATTTTAAGCCATCTCGTGATCTTTGACGAGAGGATCCCTTATCCCCATATTTATTTTATTCTTTGTCTACAAAAGCTCTCGGATATGATTAGTATGAATATTAAAATTGGTATTTGGAAACTAGTTTTTCTATCCAGAGGTGGTCCAATGTTGTCACACATATTCTTTTCTGATGATCTAATTTTAATGGGTGAAGCATTCGTGGATCAATGCAGCATAATGATGGATTGCCTTAATGGACTTTGCCAAATCTCAAATTTTCACCTCATCAAATGTTCATTATTATGTCAGTAAAGACATTCAAAATGTACTAATATAAAATATTATATTGATTTTAGGTGCTATCTTGGTGTGCCCTTACGTACCTGTAGAGTGCCCAAACATACATATGAATAGCTAATTAATATCGTAAAAAGGTGGTTAACTTTATAAATAGCTAATTAACTTTCATTTATGAGATATACAACGTTGATTCAAACAATGACTAGTACTATTACTATATATACAATGCAAACCATTAAGCTACTTGCTTTTGTTTCTAAGGATATTGATGCTTTGAACCAAAATTTTCTTTGGGATTTTATTTTAGAACAAAAGAAAATTCCATTATTAAAGTGGGAGAGTGTTTACCAAGATAAGTGACAAATTCAACACTTCTCTGTTGGCTAGGAACTAAGTGTGAGAGTTGAAACCATAGCTTCTCTCCCGCACTAGTGCAGCCAGTGAACAAAGGTGATGATGATTCCAATAGTTTTACCATCTCCACTTGGTTTAATTGTTGTAAATGAAACAACTATGATGGTGATGGTGACAACGACTTCTCCAACATAGCTTCTTATCGAAGGTGCTTTGTTTGTATCAGGACATTTAATTATGTACTGGTTTTAGCCTCTAAAATTCACCAACTTTAAATTCAATAAGCACATAAACTGGTAATCATCAATAAAATGTAACAAATAATGAATACCACCAAATGATTAAGTCCTTATAGGCCCATATAAGTCAATATGCACTAATTTTAGTGTTTTACATTTGCTTCAAGGCTTGGCTACATGAAATGGAAGCTTATTTGCCTTACATATATGGAGCCCTCATATAATGTAAGTGATTTAATCCTAGGTAAACCATATACCAATTATTTTTCACTCAATAACTTTAGACCTTTGAAATTTATGTATCCAAACCTCAGATTTAATATTACAAATTCATCCTACTAACATATAATATCATAATATTTATCGCCAAAGGTTTTAAGAGGAAACATCTTGTCTTATGCCATAGATACATGCAACAATTTGATTGTTTTTAAAATCTTTAATAAACAACACATTCATCATCATTAAAGAAGAAATTTATCTAATTTTTATTTATTTAGGCTAGTCTCCCACTTATAATGAACAATAAACTTTACTGTTAATAAGTGTGTCTTATCAATATCCTTTGCCTTGAATTAAACTTAAAATTATTTTTTCCATGAACTTAAAGTTGCTTTCCATCACTAAAACTTACTGTTAACATGTGTGACTCATCAATGTCTAAGAACCAAACACTAGTTGTAACACTGATGACATTAAAAAAAACTATAAATAATCTTTACTCTTTAACCTTTTTTGGCATAGTTTTCTTGCTTCTCTTTTTTCCAACAATTTCTTTTCATATGTTCATATTTTTCAATTATATCATTAGACATAACTCTTACAATTTTATGCTCCTTATATTGTTAAAAGTTAATTTGCTTTTTAATGGACACGTATACCTTCATGCTAAGTTAATGGATATACCTCGTATAAAGTTTCTCGTAAAAAATTGAACTGGTGCCACACTTTATATATGGAATCGTCAATATCAATAATAGCAAGTGTGCAACAATGTGTCCATGTGTATAACAATTGTGGACTACATGCTCATTTACGGACTTCTTAGACATCAAAGAACCTCAGAAAGATATTTTATGGATGTCCAAAATGTGAGGTAAATTATAAGTATAATATCTTTTTTTACATGGATTCTAACAAATAGATGATTATTTTTGTTGTTTATTAGAATATTGCAATTTCTTTGAGTTGTTTGAAGAGAAATTTACTCCACAAACTATAGGCATCATAAATGCCTTAAAAGACAAGAACTTGACATGCAATGAACAAAAGGGAGATGTTAAACTTACTTAGAGAGATAATAAACATAGTTGGATATAGGCCTTGAGGCTATTGTCTTGGATTTTTCCTGGTACAATAATTGGTATGTATATGTACAAGCAATGGGAATGATATTAACTATATTTAACCCTTTTCTAAATTATGAAAAAATTGTAAGACATTATGTATTAAATTATTAAAAGTGAGCAGTGATTTTATTTTATACACATGTATACAAAGATATGGCTTTGCATTAAAATCAAATTATCAATAAAATGATTTTTTGCAACTAGTGTTGTAATTACATACCCATGATTCAATTTATAAATTTAAAAGTAAACAATAAATTCAAAAGATCAATAAAACAATTCCTTACATTTGGTGCATTGCACTTGGTGCCTTTTACATAATATTGTAATTACATACATCAAAAGAAACAAATGTGGGTCTATACAAAGGATCATGTGAGCTATCTATGAATAATTACATATGACAAAATAATCTTTATGAGTTCCAAAAATAAAAGGACCAGAAGTTATACATGTCATTTAATCCTAGTTCTTTTTATTGGTCTAGCTTCTTCTTATTCTCTTAACCATTTTAAAATGTTAAATCTTACTGACTTTGGTTGCCTTCCTTTCTACTCCAACTTCTTAAACAAGTCCCTTCCCTTTTTTTAATGATGAATCTAGTACAATGCTTTCTTAAGAAGGCATCATCACTTGACCCTATATTTAACAAATAATATCAATTGCCGTTATTATATACATTATTACTTCAATATGAAAACATAAGTTTCCCATCTTTTCATTCATGGCACTTGACCCAGGTCTTAGCATCTTACAATTTCTTAAGTTGTGTCCAGTTTGTTTACATTTCTTATGAGTTACATGGCCAACTATCAAGATTGGTTTATTCTATACATTTCTTAAATATGCATTGAAACACTCTATTATGTTGTTTGATAACAAATCACTCTTGCATCGCCTATCAAGTGTATGTCTGACCATCTCCTCTCAAGAATATTTACCAAAAAATTATGGGCATCCTTGTTTGTGCTCTTGATCTTACCCATCTACCACTTATAACCATGTTGCAGGCAATCTAAAGCAATACTCCATATTTGGCCGTTATAGATGGTTGCCATTTATACTTGCTTTATAAGTTAGCCCACAAATGCCTAAAGTAATAACAGTGGTCAAAATGTTCATTACTTATGCTTAAATAATTCTTGTAGATCCTACATCACATTATAAAGATATGATCAGTAAGAAATAAGAGGAAATATGAAATTTACACCAAGAATATTTCATTGTGTTATCTTTTGTCTATCACTGATGAACACCCATGATCAATCACTGCCAATATCATCAAGTAGGCATCCCAAAAACCATTTCTAGCTCTCTTTGTTCTCAACTTGTACAACACCCAATCCAATGAAATATATTATCATTTGCATCCTTTCTAATAGTTGTCAGTAGTTGGCCACCATAGTTTGTCTTAAAATGATAACCATCGATGCATATTATTGGTCTACAAGCATTAATAAACCCAAATTTTATTTGTTCAAGGCATATGTAGCATAAATCGAACACACCTTTGGGAGATCTAATGTATAATAAACTACTCCTGTTACATTCCACCACTATCAAAAAGTAACCTTTCAACTTTTCATATTATGCCCTTTCATCTCCAACCAACAAATACAAGGCATATCTCCTAGCTCTATATGCTTTGATATCCATAATCTCTTCCTGGTAATCTCTTAAAACAACCCATTTAACCTAGATATATGCCAACTAAGATAGTCTTTAATTTGTGCTAAATACTTATGAGCAATCCACTGGTAATCAACTTTTTTACTATTAAAAGATATCCAGGAAGAATGGGAGTCCTAGAATACTTTAATTTAAAATGCATTTTTATCTTATGTATGACTTGCATATATTCTCCATCCCAATTTCTTCTTGCACGTTGTAGTGACTCTTGGCCTTTTATTCTTTAAATAAAAATAGTCAAATCCAATATGAATACTCATATTCTTTAAAACCTTCCTAAATGTGTCAACAGAATCAAATGACATTCCTTGCTTCAAAACAACTCTTCCATCATCTAAACTAGAAGAGCAATAAGTTTCGATATTTAGAATTCTTCTTCTTCTTTCTAAAACTTCCTTCTAGGCTACTAATATCATCATCATCAACATTAAGCTCATCATCACCTAAATCACTATTCTCAACATCAGTACACCGCTCACTCATAACAGGTGACTCTCTTTTATAGCACATCTATATATATCATTAGGAATATCTTCATTTGACTATGCTAAATCACTGATATCTATTGATTGGCTTTTATGGTATTATAGGCCATCTGAATCATTTAATGCTTCATGTTCAACTTTAGCAGTGCTAGAATCGATGTATCTTTGGATGCTGGAATTGATGTATCTATAGGTGTTGGAATCGATGGATTTATGGCTTCAAATAAACATTCTTTCTCATTATCATCCCCAGTTACCTCAATTGGAACATCAACCTCAAGGTTAGTAAGTTTTCTCAATTTCAAGTACTTCACCCTAACTATAAACACTTCTATTATCTTCATTTTTCTCACTTTAGTTGCACCTATCAAACTCCTTATATCATTGTCATTCTTTAGTGGTTTGAAACTATCTTTAAAGGACTCATATAGAAATTTATTAATAAAATCCCATGCTTCTCCATACCTTAACTGCTTATCATTAAGCATAAAATTATCCAATGTAATCTCATCTACCTTATAACCAAATCAATCTTTCTCTCAACCTTTATATGCCATTTTTATTTAAATTTAAAGCATCCACCATAGAAGTAGTCAAGCTTAATTATCGAGTCTGAAGTACTTGTCATTCCTTAAAGAAATCCTACAACAAAAATAAATATCACAATATGTAATTTTAGTACCCAATATAAGCAAATTTACTTTACTACTGACTTAATGTAATTATGCAAATGTTGTATGAATTCCTTCAATAGTTCACACAATTATTGAGTATGAGCTTGACATGTATTCAATTGTAGTAAGAATGAAAATTAGAATCTTATGTTAGTGCAATTTTTGCTCTGATAAAACAAAGATATCAATACATAATTAATTTTAGAAGACCTTAGACTTATGTCTAAACCAAACCCAAATATTTGTTGTACGCTAAATAAGTTTAAAAATGAGCAGATTGGACTCTTGGTTGCTTAGAGATTTGTCTATAATAGATGAGATCAAGTTAAGTCAGAATTGAATAATTTGAGTTTCTAGCAAGTTTCAGACTGTCTAAAATATGATTGAACTTAGATTTGTACTACTTAAGTCAGGCCTAATCAGGTTTCATATCAAGTTCATAATGTATTCCAAAACTATGTAAACATAATCAAGATTCTAAACTCAAGTAGATACATCAAACTCTAATTAGTACAAAATTTAAACATCATATTTTTTGATCACTTTCTAACATCAAATTTGGAGTTAAAAACGTTAGGTTTTCCTACATTTTTAATAAGTTAAACCAATTCAAATTAAACAAACAAGAAAGAACATACATACATACATACATACATACATACATACATACATACATACATACATACATACAATTTGAAATATAATTCTATAACATCAATATTAGACATTATAGACAAGCATGCATGTTCCTAAGACCTATACATGCAAGTAAAAGAAAGCCTCAAATTGGCAGAAAAATGGAAACACCGAAGAAAAGACATGACTTACCCAATCTATGAACAGAAGGCAAGGTTAAGTGTGATATGCATTTTTCCTGATAAATGTTCAAATATTCTTGTTTTATTAATGGAATTAACAATCATAATCCATAAGCCTGCATAACCTACTCTCCTTCATATAGGTCCCATGGAAGGGCATTCTAATTATGCCTCCCATATTTATAATCCTTTTCTAATTCATGCTGTAAGTTTTGTAACACCGGTCCACTCTTATCCTTCAGTCTTTTCATTTCCAAAACTTTACATTATTTTTTATCGAAACTCTTATTCATGAGTTAGTTTAGTGTGAATTGTCTCTCGTGGTTAAATCATATCCAATTTTGTGCAGGGATGGTGAGAAGAAGCATTGTAAGTGTGAGGTACAATGTGAATGGGAAATGGTAGGTCTTTTTGGTCACACCTCATCGTATTGGTAAAGGGGATAGCTATATTATGATTATAAATGGACACAAACATGAATATCCTACTCAACATGTTGTCTAAGATAACTAATAGAAAGTAACTAGATCAATGCGTGTGTGTATGTGAATCGTGATTAGAGTAAATGGATATAACATAGAGGAAGAGAAAGAGATTAATGAGACCTCTTTGTGTTTTGATTCCCAAAATCCATAACCCTACAACGTGGACTGATTTTAGACCTATTTCTGGTACCAACTTTCTTTACAAAATCATTGCTATGATCTTAGCCAATAGGCTGAAATCTATTCCACATTTCATCATTAGTGAGAATCAAGGAGCTTTCTTGAGCAAAAGGGATATTGGTGATAATATTCTAATTGTGCATGAGCTTTTAAAAGGGTATACAAGAGAAAATTCTCCATATAATTGCACCATTAAAGTGGATCTCCAAAAAGCCTATAACAGTGTCCATTGGAGATTTCTATTTTAGACTATAGAAGTTATGAATTTTTCCCAGGTGTTTATCAGATGGATTCAATAGTGCATCACTACAACCTCTTTCGGAATTCTAATTAATGGGAGTCCTACAAAGATGTTCAAGGGCAAAAGAGGACTTAAGCAGGGGGATCTTCTTTCCCCTTATTTATTTCTCAGTTGCATCGAAGTACTTACTCTAATACTGAAGCATAAAACCTCTTTATCTCCTCAGTTCAAGTACCAATCTAAGGGCTTATTTGGTTGGATGTTAATTAATAGAACATAATAGAACGAAATGGAACAAAATGAAATGGTTTATAATATAATGGAATGTAAAACAATGAAAAGTTATTTGGGAGGGATGGAAGAGTTCATAATATAACATAGTGAAACATTATTTGGAAGATGAATGGAATTGAATGGAATGTAATGTATAATAAATGACTATTATACCTCTGATATTAAAATGGTTGTTACAAAAAGTTTGACGCTATGATTTTAAAACAGAAATCATGTCCAATTAAAAAGTCACACACAACCGTAATAAATAATTTTTTTATATTTTCTATTTTAAAATAATAAAAATTTTATTATTTTATTATTAATTATATACAGTTTATTATTAATTATATAAAAACATCATTATTAATTATTTAATAAATTTTATTCTATTATATGTGATTTATATTTAAAAATTATTTATTTAAAATTTTATTTATATAGAAATATATACAAATAATTAAATAATAATTTTTATATATTTTCTATTTTCATTAATAAAAAATTTATTATTAATTATATACAATTTTTATTAATAATATAAAAATATTATTATTAGGGTAAGAAGAAATAATATAAAAATATTATTTATTATATACAAGGGGTTAGGGTTAGAAGAAATAATTGGTATTAAGAAAAATTATTGAGGGTATATTACGTAGTATGCATTTATTAGTTTACATTTCATTCTAAACCCCCCAAATCGGAGATTTTATATTTTCACTGTTTAGGATGGAATGAAATCTAACATGAAACTCTCTGCTTCTATCCCATTCCATTTCATTTCATTATAAAACCCTCAATCAAACGTTGGAAGTGTGTTACGTTACGTTCTGTTCCATTCTAAACCCTCCAACCAAACAGATCCTAAATGTAAGAAGCTTTCACTAACAAATTTGTGTTTTGCAGATGATCTCATCTTGCTAAGCAAGGCTGATATTCACTCAGTTTCTTTATTGCTGGATACCTTACAAAGATTTAAGGAGATTTTGGGTTTGATTATAATTTTTTAGAAAAATTTCTTTATCTTGTCAGAAAGTGCAACACATCTTACTCACAATTTGTCCCTTATTATTGGAATGGCAAATCAAGACCCCCTAACCTCTACCTGGTAATTCGTATCTCCTCGAGAAGACTACACTTTAGAGAATGCCTTCCCCTTATTGAGAGGATACAAAAAAGACTGGGATCTTAGACAAATAGAAGAGTATCTCATGGTGAAAAACTTCAACTTTTGAAGTTTTTCATAATGTCCATGCATACTTACTGGTGTTCTCATTTTTTAAATCCAAATTGCTGGTTAAAATTATGGAGAAAATGATGAAATAGTTCCTATAGAGTAAAGGCAAAGGAGAACTTGGTATAGCTAAAATGAGCTAGACCCACATCTGTCAACCAAAAGAAACATGAGAATTGGGATTGGAGCCTATTAGCAGAAGCAATAGATGCCTAATGCTGAAAAGATTATGGAGAATTCTAAGTGAAAAGGAATCACTATGGATCAAATGGATACATAGCTACATCGTTAGGGGTGGTAGCTTTTGGGCAATTACACCTAAAGACAACCATTCTTGTTTTTTCAAACAACTCCTTAAATTAAGGAAAGAAATTTAACAATAGCTCACATGTAGAGTATGGGCTGGTGATAGAATCTCACTATGGTATGACGATTGGACAAGTCATAGGGCATTAATCCAAAATCTGATAACTAGGGATATCCTAGATAGATTCTTAAAAAAGGCTAAGGTCTAAGAGATAATTGTAAATGGCAGTTGGTCTCTATCCTTAGAGGAGATTAGAGCTCTGTCAATCCCACAGTAAAAGCACATTGGTGGTCAAGATACTTGTCTATGGAATGGTATATCGATTTTGGACATAACCAATCAAAAGGCAAAAAAAGTAATGTATGGGACAAATACAGTTTTGGGATGGAGTAACCTGGTCTAGAACAAACTCAATGTTAGTTTTTTGCTCTGGTTAGCCATGTTGAATAAACTCAGCACAATGACTAGATTAAAGTTCCTATTTGTTTCTAAGCAATATGTCTTATATAATATGGAGGAAGAGGATAGAGATCATTTGATCTTCAGGTGTGAATTTTCTAAAAAGGTTTGGTAAAGTATATCTTCGTTATGCTTTCTACACTGCAGTCAAAACAACCTAAGTGACATCTTACAAGAGATATTGTAGATTAATCATTCTAGATATGATAATGAAGTTTGCATAGTTGCAATTGAAACATGTACCCAAGAGATTTGGATGGAGAGAAACAACAAGAATTGCAAGCAGAATCAGAAGTTTAACATCTCTTATGGAACTAGCAATTGCAAGCATAAGAGAGCAGCCGGTTGTTACACAAATGAAGAAGAAATGTAGCAGGAGGTTAGTAGTTTCCCGTCGACTTTAATCAGTCTTTAAAAATTCTAGAAAAGGGGAGCATTGTCCTAATTTGGGTCCCCTGTTTTAGGGTACCCAAAAACCGATAAAGGAACACCAACAACAAACTGCTCCTAAACCTTTAAGAGGCATCACAGTAGGAGAAACTTATGGACCTTCTTTTATTTTTATTTATTTCTTCGATAAATTTCAAATTTTTTAGAACAAGCTTTTTATGAAAATATATTACGCAAGCGTCAATGGAGTAAAAGGGTCCCTGGTATATTATCGATGTCTTTGCACTTTTTTTAAAAAGTTACTAATTAATATGATAATTTGTCAAAATCTTTGCACTTTTTTTAAAAAATTACGAATTAATATGATAATTTGTCAAATTTTAAGGGGTTTTATTTAACCCTATATTTTAATATAAGCAGCTAACTTATCGGGGGTACGATTTGGTTTGAGTCAGCCGGAGTGCCGGAACTCTGCCAGTTCTCCATGTGTCCACCTAAACTTTGCTTCTAAGCAACGAGCAATCATGAAATATCGAACGAAGCATAGGATATGGCCACTATTTCGATTTCAGTGAATCGGTGTTCACGACACTTATATTTTCCCCATGTTCTTTCACTGAAACTCCAAAGCTCACAAATTTGGCCTAAAATTTTCCAGTTGCGGACATGGGTTGTTCTGTGGCTTCATGTAAGATATCAGTCTTGATCACCTTGGTGATAAGTATGGGTCCAATTGTTGATTCAGTAGCAAGATCACATGAACAATTAGGGTACGTATCCGCAATAGGAGACCCGGGAATGAAGAGCCCCAATGTTAGAGTGGCGTTTGAAGCTTGGAACTTCTGCAATGAAGTTGGTTTTGAAGCTCCTCAAATGGGCAGCCCCAGATTGGCTGACTGTGCTGATTTGGACTGCCGTTCTAGCTCCAGTACACTCTGTTTACTTCTTATTTCTGGGTGTTTCTCGTTTAGTTATCTCACTCTTTCCAGTTGGTTTCGTGTGATAAATAACTATTTGCATTTCTAAGTTGATTTATACTCGCATTGATGCTCGCCGGAAAAGAATTATATCGTTAGGAACTTTTTGCTTCTATTTCTTTCTGTGCGATTCGTTGAGTTTTATGCTAAATATGCTTTATAGTTCTGAAACATTTTGTTGACCCTGAGCCACTTCAATGTCAATCGTGGTACTTTCTGTAAAGATAGTTATTGTTTTGGTGTCATGATTTGAAGGAAGGTGAGCCCAACTCAATAACTATTACAATGATGTTGATGATGTGCCTATTTCCACAAGAATCTGCTGGATCATCTTCCTAAGTTTGCATTTTAGTACTCGCTTAAACAGCAGCCTTATACTGATTAATCTACCTAAACTGTTCTTAAATTGTCGAACTTGTAGATCTCCAGTTATGTATCTCTCCTTTTAACTCTGAAATGTGGAAGTAGTGGTTGAGTCTGTAAATTGTAAGTCTATAACCTTACATTGCTGTCCTTCCTACAATTAGTCAATCCTTGTTTTTCGTCCTCTGTATATTCTTTTCCGGAGACGGCTGATATTTCATTTCTTTGGGAAGTTCAACATCAGTATTAGTCGGCTGCAATTAATGTTCTATAACTCTATTTGCTCAGTTATGGTAGGGCATAGTGCTCAGCTTTCACTGGACATGCTGTGCTTGTCTCTTTTTTGCATAATCTAACTTAGTTTCTTCTTTCTGTAACTCTCAATCTGTTAGTGAACAAGGGATCCTAGAATCATATTCTGGTAATTAGTTATCCTCAATTGAAATAGATAGGCTTCTGATAAAAAAGATTTATCTCACTTCCTTTTTTCAATCTGAGTGAACAACGGATCCTATAACCATATTTTTGTAATCAATTATCCTCAGTTGAAATAGATAGGCTTCCCTGCATTTTGGGGTATTGTGTGTAGAACCTTTTTCAGAATGTCATCAA